>JARYGA010053502.1:0-67029 GCA_030545235.1 Helianthus tuberosus
CTCACCAATCGTTTGTGAGAGGAGGATGTTTGATTGTAAACCACATTACATCAACATACTTCCTCATTTTAATGGAAGATCTAATGACGAACCGTATACACATTTGACGGAATTTTCTTCGGTTTGCAACACTATTGGGGGTCACAACTTTGCTTTAGATGAGGTCAAACTTTGATTATTCCAATTTTCATTGAAGGATAAGGCAAAGCAATGGTTCCTCACACTTCCCGCAAATAGTATTCGCACTTGGGGAGAAATGCAACAAACGTTCCTTGATGAATACTACTCAATGGCGAAGACCGATGACGCTCGTGATGAAATTAGGTCTTTTCGCCAATTATCGGGCGAACCGTTACATGAGGCCTTTACAAGGTTTAGAGAAATGATGCGAAGATGCCCTCATCATCAAATTGAGAAGTGGGAGTTAGTTAAATGTTTTGTACGGGGTCTAGATGACAATACATGGAACCGACTTGAATCCACAAGCAATGGGACCCTCCTAAGCAACCATGAAGACGATGATTGGGAGTTTTTGGAACGAATGAGCAAGCGTTCGAAAGAGAAAGAATCGGCCGACCGAGCCAAGAAGCATCCCGTTTCCCGGTCACTTCCCGATCTTGATTCTAAAGATCGGATTTCTACTTTAGAGCGGGAAATGGCTCGAATGAAGAAGAAAGAAGTGAACGCGGTTCAATTGGGCATAGAGCGGAACAATGTCCAACGGGGTCGGGTGATTACACCGAGGAAGTCAATCAAGTGTATGGGGACCGAAAGCAATATGACATGAACTCCAACACTTACCATCCGGGCTTGAGAAATCACCTTAATTTCCGGTATGGTAATGCTTCGAATCAAATGAACCCGAATTTTCAATCGGGTAACCAAGGAGGTCAAGGTGGGTCTTCATACAATAATCGTCAAGGTGGTAACCAAGGGGGTTACCAAAGGAATTACAACCAAGGTGGTAACCAAGGGTATCAATACCGTGAAGGCAACTATCAACGGGGTTACAATCAAGGTGGTAATGGGGGTGGTGCGTCTAACTCCCAAGGTGATGATTCGATTAGCTCGAAACTAGACGCTCTTATGAACACTCTCACCAACTCGCATCAAGAACTTAGAGCTGAAATGCGGAATTCAAACCAAGAAATTAAAATTGAAATGCGGAAAGAGTTTGAGGTGAGAGACAAATCCCAAAAGGCATTAGAGAAGCAAGTGGGGCAACTTGCTCAAGAGATGGCTCAAGTTCGGGGAAGTGGAGGAGGACTTCCAAGTGACACCACAGTGAACCCTAAGCATCAAGGGTCGAACTCAAGGAACACGCGTGAGGTACCAATAAATAAAATTTCTTTACGTAGTGGTCGAGTCATAGATAATGGTGTTGAGCCACCACCACCCGAGTTTGTTGAAGGGGTGGTGGAGGATGCTAGTGAAGATGAGAATGAGAATGGTCAAACGGGTCAAAAGAAAAATGACTTGAAAAAGAACAATGATACCCCCGTTGTGACCATCCCTGTCCCCAAGGCTAAGGAAAAGGGTGTGGAGGTTAATACCGCCCCTTATCCCGAAGCATTGAAGGGACCCGTAAAAAAAGTTGTAAACAAAAGAGGTCCACAACAAGAAGAGTTGTTGGAAATTTTTAAACAAGTAAAGATAAATTTACCTCTTTTGGATGCAATCAAACAAGTACCGTCGTATGCTAAGTACTTGAAAGATTTGTGTACCCAAAAACGCACTCACAAATTTCCAAAAAAATTAGATTTAACCGAAAATGTGAGTTCGATTCTTTCGGGTGCACTTCCACCTAAGCTCCAAGATCCGGGTGCGCCTATCATTTCAATTCAAGTAGGCGATTTTAAAATCAACCGGGCACTCCTAGATCTTGGTGCTAGCGTGAGCATTCTACCGGGTAGTTTGTATGACCAGTACGAGTTTGGTCCACTTCAATCGTCTAACACTACCGTGGTGTTAGCCGATTTGACACCTAAACTACCCCGTGGAATTGTTTCGGATGTGATAGTGAAAATCGAGGATTTTTACTATCCGGTGGACTTTTTAGTGCTTGATTATGTGGCCAAGGACCCAACCAAGCAACCTACGGTGATTTTGGGTCGACCGTTCTTAGCAACCGCAAATTCTCAAATTGATTGCAAAACGGGAACGGTTGATATGACATTTGGAAACCGAAGGTTGAGGTTGCATGTTTTTTCCGGACTTATGAACCCTCCAGTTGATGATGAATGCTATATGGCGGACGTCGTTGACACGTGTATACCTCTTTGCGACACAGTCGTAGATGGAGAAAACACAATGGAGTATTGTTATATGTTTGACAGGTCACAGGTGGAGATGGATAAGAGCATAGACGAGGAAGTGAGAAGTTTGGAGGTGCTTGCGGTTAGAGAGGGAAAACCGACATGGACGCACCAAGTTGAGAGTTTACCGGAGAGCATTGACACCAACTTGAAGCCGTCATTAGTAGAGCCTCCGGAGGTTGAATTGAAGGTGTTGCCTAAGCATCTCAAATATGCTTATGTTGGTGAAGGCAACACGCTCCCGGTTATTATTGCATCAAATTTAACCGTGGAGCAAGAGGAGAAATTGATGGATGTCTTGGTCACTAATCGGGCGGCGATTGGATGGACCATTGCTGATTTGAAGGGTATTAGTCCCTCGGTGGTGATGCACAAAATCATCACGGAAGAGAATGTGACTCCCGTTCGAGATGCACAACGGAGATTAAATCCGAACATGCGGGAGGTAGTGAAGAAGGAAGTGCTGAAATGGCTAGATGCGGGTATCATTTACCCGATCTCGGATAGTCAATGGGTGAGCCCAACACAGACGGTTCCCAAGAAATCGGGTATACAAGTCGTCAAAAATGACGCAGGTGAAGAGGTAGCCACTCGGCCGGTAACCGGGTGGCGAATTTGTATTGACTATAGGAAGTTGAATACCGCAACTTCCAAAGATCATTTCCCTTTACCGTTCATTGATCAAATAGTTGAGAGATTGTCGGGACAAAAATTTTATTGTTTCTTAGATGGCTATTCAGGTTATAATCAAATCGCCATCCATCCGGAAGACCAAGCAAAGACCACGTTTACTTGTCCTTACGGCACTTTCGCATTTAGGCGAATGCCGTTTGGATTATGTAACGCCCCCGCTACCTTCCAAAGGTGTATGATGAGTATCTTTTCAGATATGGTGGGGAAGTCTTTGGAAATCTTCATGGATGATTTCTCAATTTTTGGGTCATCTTTTGAGGCTTGTTTGGACCAACTAGATAAAGTATTAAGAAGGTGTGTCGAAACTAGTTTGGTCTTAAGTTGGGAAAAGAGCCATTTTATGGTTCAAGAGGGGATAGTGTTGGGACACGTGGTGTCAAGTCGTGGGATAGAGGTCGATCGTGCAAAGGTACAAGTCATATCTACTTTACCGTATCCCACGACCGTTAAAGGTGTTAGGTCATTTCTAGGTCATGCGGGTTTTTACCGTCGGTTCATTAAGGGTTTTAGTGACATAACCAAGCCTTTATGTAACTTGTTGTTAAAAGATCAACCGTTTGATTTTAATGAAAATTGCCAAAATGCTTTTAACAATTTGAAAGAGAAGTTGGTTGAGGCTCCAATCTTGCAATCGCCAAATTGGTCTTTTCCTTTTGAAATTATGTGCGATGCGAGTGATTATGCGGTGGGGGCCGTGTTGGGACAACGGGTCGATAAGAAACCCGTTGCCATATACTACGCGAGTAAGACTCTTTCGGATGCACAATTGAATTACACTACTACCGAAAAAGAGCTACTTGCGGTGGTATATGCATTGGATAAATTTCGGGCATATATATGGGGTAGTAAAGTGATTATTTATTCTGATCACACTGCAGTTAGGTACCTCATGGAGAAGAAAGATGCAAAACCAAGGTTAATCCGATGGGTGTTGTTGCTCCAAGAATTCGATTTGGAGATATGGGACAAAAAGGGTACCGAAAATGTCGTGGCGGACCATTTGTCCCGGTTGATGGTTGAAGAGGATCCTACAACTGTAGAGATCAATGAGTCTTTCCCAGATGAGCACATAATGAAATTAGATAAATTGCCATGGTATGCTAACATTGTCAATTATCTTGTTACAGGTGATATGCCGGCACATTGGGATAGACAGAAAGGGCAACACTTCATGTCCCAAATCAAGTACTATCGGTTGGAAGAACCGCATTTGTGGAAGGAGTGTGCGGATCAAGTTATAAGAAGATGCATTGATGACGAAGAGATTCCAAGCGTGTTGCAGCATCTACACTCATTTGCATGTGGTGGTCACTTTAGTGGTCACAAAACGGGTCATAAAGTGTTAAATAGTGGTCTTTTTTGGCCTACTATCTTCAAAGATGCAAACGAGTTTGCCAAAAATTGCATAGAGTGTCAAAAACTAGGGGGTATTTCAAAAAGGGATGAGATGCCCATGCAACCAATCCTTGTAGTCGACATATTTGACGTGTGGGGAATTGATTTCATGGGCCCATTCCCTAATTCCTATGGCAATTTGTATATCTTGGTGGCCGTTGACTATGTGTCAAAGTGGGTCGAAGCAATAGCCACCAAGACGAACGACCACTCCGTAGTGTGTAATTTTGTTCAAACTGATATTTTCTCAAGGTTTGGGATTCCTCGGGTCATCATAAGTGATGGAGGATCTCATTTTAAAAATTTTCGGTTTGGGAAACTTCTTAAACGGTTTGGTGTTGACCATAGGATTGCTACCCCCTATCACCCGCAAACAAGCGGGCAAGTTGAGGTGTCAAATAGGCAAATCAAAGAGATTTTGCAAAAGACCGTGCGGGCGGACCGTAAGGATTGGTCAATTAAATTGAACGATGCTTTATGGGCCTACCGTACGGCACATAAGACACCTATTGGCACTACACCTTACCGATTGGTTTATGGTAAAAATTGTCATTTACCGGTGGAACTTGTACACAAATCGTTATGGGCTATTAAAGAAGTTAATGTTCAATATGACGATGCAGGTAAGGAAAGGAAACTCAAGCTATGTGAGTTGGAGGAGCTAAGGGAAATGGCATATGAATGCGCGTCCAACTACAAGGATGGAATGAAGAAAGCGCATGATGCCAAGTTGAGAAAGAAAGAGTTCGAGGTTGGCCAAAGGGTGTGGCTTTACAATTCGAAGCTAAAGTTCTTTCCCGGAAAGCTCCGGAGCAAATGGATGGGACCCTATGTGATCACCCGGGTCGGACAATTGGGTGATGTTACCATTGAGGACCCAAAGGATGGGGTACGACAAACGGTAAATGGTCATCGGCTAAAACCGTTTCTTGATGGTAACGAGAAGGTAGACGAAAACAAGGAATTGGTGAGCTTTGTGGCAAGCACACCGATTTACGAGGTCGACTAATAAGGACCGGTAACATATTGTGTAAAGTTTTGTACAATTATTTAGTTGGTTGTGTGTTTTGTTTGTTAATCGTTTTTGTCCATACTAATCTCTCCTTGATTGTGTGAAGTCCGGACATTCCGAACGGGTCATGAAGACACAAGGTATGTTTTTAGGCTTTGTTTTGTGCATTGAGGACAATACACGACTTTTTGGGGGGTGGTAGGACCGTTGACGGTTATTGCGTTTTCAAAATTTAACTTATAAAAAATCACAAAAAGATTTTTAATAATTTTTAGGATTTTTGTATATACATAGCTCCTTTATTAAAAGTCCATAATTTTCCTAATATTTTTCAAAAAAAAAAAAAAAATAATAATAATAATATTTGGGAAGCCGTCGGCGACGGGCTGCTAGCCGTCGGCGACGGGCTTCCAAAACCTCCGTCGGCACACAATTCCCGTAGACAGACAGTTAGCCCGTCGGCCAACATGAAAAAAAGGAGACCCGTCGGCGACGGGTTGACAGCCGTCGGCGACGGGCTGTCGTTTAGGCGGCGGGGCAGGTTGTTTTTGAACCGTAAAATCGAACCAAAACTCATTAAAACCTCACCCAACTCAATCCAAATCCCAAATTTTCACCACATATTCGACCATTTGAACCTCACATCATACAATCCACCTAAATCCCTGCTCTCTCTCTCTCCTAACTCACCTTCCAACTTCATCTTCTCCACAAGTCCACCAAGAACCCTAATCCTTCAAGCTCTCATAACTCTCTCAATTCTCCACCAAATCAACTGATTTTTGAGTCCATCTTGAGTAATTTTTCAAGAGGAACAAAACCCCCAACACGGTTTTCATCAATTCTTGCTAGTTCGCAAGATTTATGGGCGTGTACTTTAGGGTTTTTGAAGGGGTGTTCATCAAGTTGCTTGCTTTCCATCTTTTCTTAGTTCTTCTTGTCTAACAACATCAAAGGTATGGATTTTCTTTAAATTTATGCGTGAATTATCATATGCTAGTGTTTTTCTTCCGAAATTTTAAACTTTTTAGTTTAAGAGTAGGTTGTTTAGACAATGTATGTTGTTCTAGCATGATTTTGAGTAAGATTAGTTGCTTTGGATGGAATTTGAGCATGTTATAACTTTAGTGACGTGATTACACTTGTTATAAACATGAGTGAACATGAAGGTGATGTTGAATATATTGTTGAATTTATGAGAAATTATAAGATTAACAAGAAATTGATAAGTTTATGATAAAGTGAGCGACTTTGGAAGTTTAAAGAGGCGATTTTACATTCACTTGTTAATTAAAATGTCAACATCACACATCATGTTCAAAGTTTGAGAAGCTTAGTAAAGGTTTGGGTTTATATTGATGCTTTGCTTGTTTGTGATTGTAGTTATGGCTGGTGGTAAAAGACAAAAGACTACGGGGCAAGCTTCATCATCAGGAGTCGGTTCTTCTTCCCGTTTAATACCGAGGAAGTGGGAGCAATTAAGCTCCGTCGCAGAGGGGGATGCAAGACTGTACAGACAAGATTGGGAGTGGACAAAGTTTAAGGATAGCAAAAGCGCCGAAGTTTGGGATGAGGAGAAGAGAAAACTTTTATCGGAATATCAAGACCGTAAGTTAGAGGCTAAGTTATGGAAGTGGAAGATGGTGAACAAGGTTAGCACCTCAGTTCCGGAAAGGAGTGTATGTGAAAGAGTGGTAAATGTTGAAGAGCTCAAACAATTTGGAATAACACAAATGTTTGAACGGCAAGGTTGGGAAAGAGTGCTTGATTGGTGCGAAGATAACACTTCGCGGATCTATTTGTCGGAGGTATGTGAATGGCTGTCGACACTGAAGTTTACGAATAAGGATAACTCTCCTGTGGAATGGAAATTGGTTGGGAAAACAGGCCGGGGGTCAATGACGATGTCTTTCGAAAACATCAACCGCATTGCACGTTTTGATTCTTTGGGGGTGCAAGCATATGACTACCCAAACATGCAACAATTTTTGGATAGTCATGCGAATGATGGTGATCCGGAGCAGATGACCGCGGCTGTTTTACCCTATCATGACGGGGGAGAGGCGAAGAAAAAGCACATGACGATTGAGGGAAAGATTCTCCAAGGGATTAATGTGGAGAACATTTTGGTGAGGTTTGGTGATCGTGGAAGTGTCAAGGCAGGCGATTGTAGGGTGGTGCATTCTTTGATATATGGGACCCCGACACTGTCATGGAGACACATAGTGATGATGAATACATGGTTTACTCGAGAGTCGTTCCATAGGCGTTTTATTCCATACGCACGCCTCATTAGTGCCATGATTTGTCAACAAAATTGCTTACCTCCGGAATCACTATGGGTGACTAAACCGTTGGAGGAACTAAATAAGGCCTCCATGAAGAAGAATTGGAACATAGAAGTTAAACTCTCGGGGAACAAGTATGTTGTGACTGACAAGTTGGGTCACAAGTATGAGTTCCTTACTTCAGGGGCACCACCTGAATCGGAAGAAGATGAAGAGATGGGGGATGAAGAGGAGGAAGCTGAACCCTCCGGTGCACAAAGACCAAGGCAACGATACATGCGGCCACATAGGGAAATTAACGCAGATGTGGCGGGTTTTGTGACCACTAGACGGGTGCCCTCCTACAAAAATTTTGAGCGGGGGCAGCAGGAGATATATGACAATGTCTCTGCTTGCATAGGTGAAGGACGGGAATATAATCGAAGAAGGGAAGCTTGGGAGGGATCTCATGGATCCTCAATGCAAGAGTATTGGGCAGCTCAAGAAGCCCAGAGGGAAAGAATGAATAAATTTATGGAAGAGCAACAACTGTTCCAAGCAATGCAAAGGTCACATATGGAACAGTTGGCAAAGAGGCAAGAGGATGAGGAAGCCCGGAGACGGGCATGGGAAGAAGATGAGGTTAGGTGTCGAAATGAAGCAAGGGAATTGGAACAACGCCGTTGGAGTGCTTTGGCTATCTCTCACCAAATGGCGATTAACAACACCAAGATACTCCACGATCAGGAGCGCCATCAAAGAGACCTTCAAGCCGGTCTCCCATACGCCGAACACTCGGGGTGGACTGATTACCCCAATCTTCCTCATCCATTAGGTCCATCCGATCCCACACCTCATTGGCCCGAGGCAGTTGGTTCTAGCTTTATCCCGATTCCGTACCAACCGCCGGCGCCGCCTCAAGGGGAACAGAGTCCCCTCGATAACTATAGGGAGATGTTCGAGGCCCTCACTGGTTATCAATACCAGCCCAACCCGCCAGTGGATCCAAACGAGCGATATCAGCGGTAGAGGTATGGTATGTCTTTTGTTGTTGTTGTTGTATATTATTTTTATTTTTCGTTATTTTCATTTTGTTATTTAAATTCTCGCCTAGTTAAATGAACTTTGTGGGTGTGTTCCCTATATAACCCTCACGAGACCTCTCGTCCTCCCAAGCTATTGGGGGGTTTAAAAGGGCTTGTTGCATAAGCTAAATGCAACCGTGA
This sequence comes from Helianthus tuberosus, assembly GCA_030545235.1. Lineage (NCBI taxonomy): Eukaryota > Viridiplantae > Streptophyta > Magnoliopsida > Asterales > Asteraceae > Helianthus > Helianthus tuberosus. Next base: position 8,909 of record JARYGA010053502.1, read on the forward strand.
TTCCTACGAAAGTGAGTTAGGTTTGTTGTTGTTGTAATTTATTTTCCACATAAATCAAAATGAAATAATGTATAGCTTGGTAATATTTTCATAAAAGTGGTAGAACTAGGTAACTAACAAATTTTAGTGGTTGTGAGAAGCATGCTTCTACACAAGGGTTAAGATTTGTAGGTACAATTGGTTCGTGGGACAACCGCTTTCATGAAGAGGAGAGGAGCATACGAAGAATGAGCTCACAAGCCAGGTGCATACGTTTCTTTTTACTTTTGATCTTTAGATTAGCAAATAAGTGGAGTGTATTTTGTATATTATTTTTCCGGGGTGAAAGTTTTGGGGAAATTAGCCGTGTCACATCTCTTGTGCGTTTAATACTCTAGTTCTTACACATTGAGGACAATATGTATCTCAAGTGTGGGGATGGGGGAGTAGTAAAAATTTTAGATTTTGACCCATTCATTTAAATACTACACATTGAGGACAATGTTCACCTCAAGTGTGGGGATGGGGGAAAATTTCAAAAAAAATTTCAAAAATATCTTGTTTCAAAAAGCGATCTTAAAAGCCCAAGTAACTAAGTTAACGAGGGATGTCACAACCCATTTGGTCTATTGTCATGGTCAAGTTCGAATTAATAGCATGACGGGTATTTAACGGGTGGTTATTTGGGAATAATCCGCCTAAGAAACTAGTCTTTTATGCATGTCACATACCATACCCTTTTAGATATGTGAGGTTTTGAGCCACTTTTATATCATAGATTACATAATTATGTTTCTTTGTTTGAGTGGACCATTAGTCATATATTGTAGAACTTGCAACTTTTGATACGTTTGAGACTATAGACTGAATACAAGCACAAGAATAATTAAGGCATTAGGTAAACCTTTTCTCTTAAAACCATTTTTCTATCCTTACCCAAACAAATTCCTTAGTCGCCCATTTTGAGCCTAAACCTTTCGTTTGACCACCCTATAGCCCATAACCGTTAAACCTTTTCTTTTAAACCCGTGTGATGGAAATTCGATTATAGGAATCGTTTTTGTATAGTTGTTCTTGTTTGTTTGCATATAAAAAAAAATCAGAAAATGTCATGAAAAAGAATTGAAAATCGTTGAAGAAAAACACAAAAAGAAGTGTTAGTAGTTGTTGAATAAAAGGCGAATGTTGTTGCCTCATATTTGGTGTTTATAGTTAGTCTTGTTAGATTAGTCATTTGTAATAAAAATCGAATTTTCATCACCTTAGCCACTTTAAAATATCCTAATTCCTACCCTTCGCCTAGCCCCATTACAACCCTTCAAAGACCTTTTGACTTGTGCTTAGTGTTTGTGATCAATGGTGGAGAATGATTGAGTTGCAAGCTTATGCGGGTATGTGTTCTAATCGGTTTTGAGTGAATATTCTTTGTAGTGCTAATACATTATAAATATTAGCCAAGTTTGAAGCCGAGTGGAGAGAACATTGTGAGGGATGTGCATGAATTGATTGGTTTCACGGGCGGGTTAATCTTGGGTAACCATTTGTGTATGTAAAATCACATTACCGTTAAATATATTGAAAATTGTAAAGAATTTGAACTTTAGCATGACATTGGACCTTAACTTTAGTCTCGGGAATGGGGAGTGTATTCGTTGTTCGACCCACGTGACAGTGAAAAACAGATTTGCTTGAGGGCAAGCAAAAGACAAGTGTGGGGATGTGATACGTGGTTGTAAACCGGTGCTCGTTATTGTTTAACTTGATGTTTTTATGTGAGTTTTAGTTTCGAATAGCCTACTTTTAATCAAGAATGTGTTTTGCAGGTTTGATGGAGTTTAAGGAGCTTTTCGGGAGCTTTACGAGTCACCGGGGCAAAAACCGGAGCACCAGGATGCGTTACGGATCAACCGGAAGTGTGGGAAGCGAAAAACAGAAAGTGTGTAAACGAGAGCCCGTCGCCGACGGCTTTGGCCCCGTCGGCGACGACCTACAGAAATGCCCGTCGCCATCGTTTGCTCGTATCCAGGTTATTAAGCCGTCGGAGGAAAAGATCAAACCAACGCCCGTCGCCGACGGGTTGAGGGCCGTCGGCGACGGCTTGTTAATTCCTGAAAAACGAATTTCGTTAATTTAGGGGTTAAGATCGATTCTGATTGGCTCTCTTGCATTGAAGTCGTGGGTTACACTCACTTTGGAGTTTTGAACTTGATCTTGGAGCCTATTCTCACAACAATTCACCTACCATCTACCATCTATCATCTCGACATCACAACATCAACAATCCAAAATCATCATCAATCCATCTACACAATTCAATTCATACATCCAAACCCTAGTTCTCCATATCATCAATCATCAATCCTACCACCATCATCCTTCACCAATCCATCATCATTCACCATTAATTCATCCATCAAAGCTTCAAGATGTCTTCACTCGCGTTCCAAACATCCGGTGATCAAGTTGCATCAACCATGAGCGGCTAATCATCTCGGTTTCACCCCGGTGTAGGTAGTTGTTAATTTTAGGGTTTCAATTTGTTCTGGTTTCATCTTAGTGACAATTTGTATTTGGTTTTTGAAACTTTCGACAATAGTATTACATTTGTTACGAATTCGTGAATTGTCGAGCGATGTTAAAAGTTATGACTTTGCGAAACGGTGATATGTACTTGTACGTTGTCTTTGTTAGGATTTACTTGTGTTGATTACAAAGTGTCTTTTTGTCCGTTCTTCGGGGCGTTGATAGTTAGTAGCACCTAAGTCACGGTACACTAAATCCGTTAATCAAATGCATTTGAGTTGAAACTAAAACTTGTAGAAATCTTAGGTTAACAATTACCGAAACCGGGTGTGATTCCTTTTTATTATAATTGTTCTAGTATCCAAAATTCTTGCAATCGTTAATTAGTAGCGATTATTTGATTAATCCAATTCCAGTAATTCAAATTCACATCTTCATATTAAACAAAAATACAAAAATATCTGGCAAGCTTCATAATTGTGACAATTGTTTTTAATTCATTCGAATCCATACACAAACCACATACTCTTCGTGGTTCGACCCCTTGCTACCACTAGCTATTTGTTAAGGGTAATTAGGGCATATAAATATTATCTTTGACCGGAGCGCGACACTCCGATCAGTGTACCTTGCTTGCTTGAGAGAAGAAGATCAGAATTCTGTAGGGAGAGAAGGTTGTAAAGAGCTGGTGAATTTTGGTTGTCTTAGCTGCAGTAGGCTCCTCCTATTTATACTGCAAACTGAAGTCGAAACTGAAAAAGAATTAAGTGGGCGAATTAAACTGCATTAAACGTCTTCAATGCACCTTAATTCGTCATTAAATTCTCAGTCAAACGCATTAACTACGTCAGTTTCGAATGCTGAAAACGTAACTGCACTGCAGTAACTGCTGCTAGAAGCTTCTGCGCGCGCGCGCGCGCAAGACACACTGGTGCGCGCGCAGGTCTGCAGCCCTCGCGCGCGGTGCGTCCACTTGGTTGTGTCCGTTCATGGTCATGGAACACGTTCCTGGTTCTGCGAGAGCTCTAGGATTTGCGCCTCCCCACAAATCCATTTGACATGTTTGTAAAACCCGCTCATTTTATTATATTTATTTCTAGTCCAAATTAGGAAAAAATCATTTTCTTATATTTGTGAAAATGCTATTTTCACAAAATTTCCAACAATCCCCCACATGAATAGAAATCGATCTATCAAGTTTCAACGATACACGTTCAACAGTTGAGCATTGCAAGATAGGTAGGTGTAACCTTTGAACCTTCTTTTGTGAAGCATACTTAGCCTCCTAGGGTCTTGTAGACGCGGTGTCCTTGAACAATCCCCCATTTATGTAGGCGACAATATACATTCACACAATACTCGCCCTAGTCGAGTTAAGACCTCATGGTTGTGTCCGTTCATGGTCATGGAACACGTTCCTGGTTCTGCGAGAGCTCACTACCATGCGCGCGTGCGCCATACTCACTTAGGTCCATGCGCGCCTGCGCGCGTGTGCCACGTCACCTGTGAGCCTCTACGAGCACGCCACACAGTCGCGCCGTTTTGGCTCACTTTGGTGTGCCACGCACGTCACATCAGGCCCATGCACCATGCGCGCCATGTGTACCCCGCGCGCATGATTGCCACGTCATGCGCCATCGCGCGTGGACCCACCACTTGGTCCTTGCAACCCTTGTGCTTCCACCACGCGCACGTGGTCAAAAATACAAAGACGGCTCTCAAGCGGCTCGCGGCGATGCGAGCGTGCGAAGTGCGCCATCAAAGCGCCACATTGCGCCTCATCGCCCACGCCACGCGCGCGGGAGAGTGCGAGTTAGGGTGCTCCGCACCCTTCGCGAGTACACTAGTGAGTGCTTCCATAAAACAATAAGGATGGAGAGTTCCCACTTAAATACCCCTTTAAGTTCCATCTCTCATCCGATGTGGGACAAGGTGCTACTTTCCCACTTTTTCCAGCATTTAAGTTTCAAACACCAAACTTTGAGCATCGATATCTCATTCATCTTAGCTCCGTTTTGGACGTGGTTTAGTTCGTTGCGAAGGTCTTCGAACATAGAACACAAACCCACAAATAAATATATAAAACCCGCTCATTTTATTATATTTATTTCTAGTCCAAAATAGGAAAAAATCATTTTCCTATATTTGTGAAAATGCTATTTTCACAAAATTTCCAACAACCTCATATCAAAGTTCGCGTCATCCTCAACGACTCCGTTTAACATGAGCTTTCCAGTTGGCATTTGTTTCCAAATGAATGTGTATAAGATGTTTTATCCCCCGAGTATTTAAAGGTAAAACATTTTAAAAGGAGAGCCATGAAACTCATCTGGATATACTAGCAAATGAACAGCCGATAGCAAAGTCTAACAACGCGGATATACATCAACTAATGCGCCAGCAGATATAGATCAACTAGTGTTCCATAAAGTATGACATGACAATTTAAGGTTCAATTTATTGTCTCTATGTATATGTAGGGACGTCTTCGAAAATGCTCTAAAATTTTTGGGCCCTGAGCGAGTATAAAAAAAGGGCACTATAATATAAAGTCAATAACTCAATTTTGTAAAGAAAATATAAATATATTTGAATTAGTACATATTTACATACTAGAAAACATAATAATAAACGCAAAAAATGGGCCGCTAACTTTTTAAAAAGTACATATACAAACTAAATATATATATATATATACACACACACACACACCAGTGGGATCAAACCCGCACGTTGCATCAAACGAGAACTTTGTTTGTTTCGATGCACTCGTTATAGCAAATGAAAGTTAAAACCCAAAAAATACAGTTGTAACATGCCCAAAACGTGTTCGCTTCATCACTTTTTGTATAAAAAAGGAAAAACACATTTCAAATATTGTTTGTTAAATTTAAGTTTTGAACAAAATAAAAAAAAAGTAAATTAAGATTTAAACTAGAAAAAAAAACATAAAATTGAGATAGGAAAAAAAAACATAAAAACAAGACAATAAGAAAATCGGAAAAAAACAAAAGGGAATTCAAGAAGCTTAGGCAATGGGGTATGGGGCTTGGGTTGGGGGAAAACGTCCAAGCCACCACCCCGGGGGCTTGGGTTGTGGCTTGGGTTTGGGCGTGGCCCCCTTTGGCGTGGGTTTGAAGCCAGGCATGGGGCAGGCTAGCAAGTGACATGGCGGGCTCTCAATGGTCATGTGTCAACTCATGCCCCCAACCCAAGCCCCACCATACCCCATGGGCGTAGGTTTTTTTCCCATTCCACGTGTCAACCAATGTCCAACCCAAGCCCTAACCCAAGCCCCACCATACCTCACGGTCTTATAGGGAATCAAACTTGAGACATGTAACTAAACAATTTCCATGCGCATTAAGGCGCAATAAGGCTATAGGGTGTGCTTGGAGCCTCATGGGGCTTTATCAAGTCCACGTCAGCGCCACCTAGGATCCACCTCACCTATGGAGCCCCCATTAATTTGCATGATGTGAATGGAGCCCCTATTAAACAAAATAAAAAAAAAATCATTGGTTTAAAACTTGTGGGCCCCACCTGAACCCTTAAATTATGGCGTTACCATGGTGGCGAGAGGTGTATGGCGCCCCGCTCTTCACTTGGACGGTGTGATGATAAAGCCCATATGAACGCTATAGTGGCTGAGGTGGCGGGGGCGACGCCCCCACACCCTCTAGCCTAAAGGCCAGCATGTTAAGCTACACTTTGTTAAACAATTACGAAACTAAACGCTTATATATACGCTATATATATATATATATATATAGGGGAAGGTTAAAATGAGAACCACCTCGAGTTGTAAGAACCAGTGAGAACCACCCCCGCGGGGGGCCGTTGACCACGAAATTTTTTTTACACCTAGATCCGTATATTTTAACACGGGGGGTAAATTTTGGGTTCAAACGGCGCGCCCGAGGCGGTAGTTTTTTACGCCCAAAGTTTGGGTTTTTTTAATTTTTTTAATTTTTCTTTTTTTTTTTACCAAACTTTGGGCGTAAAAAACTACCCCCTCGGGCGCGCCGTTTGAACCGAAAATTTAAACCCCCCGATAAAATATACGGATCTAGGTGTAAAAAAAATTTCGTCGCCGACGGCCCCCCGCGGGGGTGGTTCTCGTGGTTCTTACAACTCGAGGTGGTTCTCATTTTAACATTTCCCTATATATATATATATATATATATATAGGGAGCCCCTAGAATGAGAACAAACACGAGTTATGAGAACCACGAGAACCAAGTGCCACGGAGGGGCGTTGACCACGAATTTTTTTTACACCTAGATCCGTATATTTTAAGACCGGGTGTAAAAAAAAAATTTCAAACGGCGCGCCCGAAGGGGTAGTTTTTTACACCCAAAGTTTGTAAAAAAAAAAGAAAAAAGAAAAAAAAATTAAAAACACCAAACTTTGGGTGTAAAAAACTACCCCCTCGGGCGTGCCGTTTGAAAATTTTTTTTTACACCCGGTCTTAAAATATACGGATCTAGGTGTAAAAAAAATTTCGTGGTCAACGCCCCTCCGTGGCACTTGGTTCTCGTGGTTCTCATAAGTCGTGGTGGTTCTCATTCTAGCGGCCCCCTATATATATATATATATAGGAGAATTCTAAAATGAGAACCACCTCGAGTTGTAAGAACCGTGAGAACTACACCGTAGGGGGCGCGGTGGACCAATTTTTTTTCATAGACGTAGATGCATGTATATAAACACCATTTGTAAAAAATAATTCAAAAAAAAAATGTCGTGTGTGTAGTTTTGAGCTCCACAAGTTTGTGTTTACGGGACCCGTAAATTTACGGGTCCCGTAAACACAAACTTGTGTTGCTCAAAACTACACCCACGACATTTTTTTTTTGAATTTTTTTACAAATGTTGTTTTTATACATGCATCTACGTTTCTGAAAAAAAAATTTGGTCCATCAAGGCCCGGATCAAAAAGTTCTCGCGGTTCTTACAACTCGAGGTGTTTCTCATTTTAGCGTGATCCTATATATATATATATATATATATATATATATATATTTGAGGGTTCAAATGAGAAGAATTTTTTTGTAAGAAGAAAAAAGAAGAAGTTTTAACCAATAAGAATGCTTTATTTTACTTCATTTAATATTTGTATTTAATTTTAATATAAGGGTATATTGGTAAACTTACATAAATCATTAATTTGTATTCTTCCCCTTTAATAACTAGTTAAATTAAATTTGTAACTTCTTTTCAAAATATATACTTTTTCCAAATTAAAAAAACAACTTAATTTAAAGTGTAGAATAAATTACTAGTTGTGTAAGATAAATTACGAGTTGTGTAGGATATATTTCGAGATGTTTATGATAAATTTCGACTGTGTAGGATAAAATTCTATAACGTGTAGGGTACATGTAGAAAAATTTTGATATGTGTAGGTTTTGTAGATTATATGTAGTATAATTAATCTTTGGTTGACTAATTAATTAAAGAGAGAAAAATTAATCATATGAGTTATAAATGAAATAGCATTTTACTAATATGCTCTTTCTTCTTTTTGTTCTTACATTAAATTTCTTCTCAAATGAAACTTTCCCTATATATATATATATATATATATAAACCTTTCGGGCCCAGGGGAGTTTGGGTCTTGTGCCGTCGCCCACCCTACGCACCCTCAGGGCCGGCCCTGTGTATATGTTTGACATGTGTTTGATTCACCCAACCGTCTCAATGTGTTATAATATGTTCATGATTCAAATATTCGACTGGATATTTTTTAACCAACAACCGTTGGTGATGTGTTCTCGATCTTCCAAATATATTTATTTAGATATATAAATATAAGTAAATACATAAATAATGTATAATGCATGTTCGATCTAAATATTTAAGTGTCTTTGTTTTGTTTGGACAAATAATAAATAAATATATATCGTATATTTATTTTAGGCAAAATACTTTTCAAATACATCACGTACCTTAGTAAAATAATATATTATTTTTATACATCACTATGAAAAAATAAATATTATATTTATTATATGTGTCGGTTTTTGTTTTACAACTCAACATATACATATGTTATACACATATATAACACATGATTTTCTACAAAACAATACTTGTATCACTTTAAAGGAATAACTTTACATTTTAGCTTTAGTCAATAACAATTAGAATTTAGTTTTAGGGTTTAGCATTAGTATTTAGCATTTAGGATTTAACTTGAAAAGGCATATGACAGTGTGCCACGTAGACTGATTTGGGAAAGCTTGGAGGGTAGGGGAGTTCCTGGGAAATATATAGACTTAATTAGGGATATGTATGATAGGACTGTGACTAGGGTTCGTGCGCCTGTAGGAGATACAGAGTCCTTCCCCGTGGAAGTAGGACTCCACCAGGGGTCCGCGTTGAGTCCGTTTCTTTTTGCGGTTGTCTTGGATGAGCTGTCCAAGTCCATTCAAGGGACAGTTCCGTGGTGCATGCTTTTTGCGGATGATATAGTGTTAGTGGCTGAAACTAGACAAGCCCTAAATGCCAGGTTAGAGGAATGGAGAGCAGCCTTAGAAGGCAATGGTTTAAGGATTAGTCGGTCTAAGACTGAATACCTTTATTGTAATTTCAGCGGTGCAGGTGGCAACGAGGACACTCAGGTTACCATTGAGGGTCAAGAGGTCCCACAAACGACTAAGTTCAAGTACTTAGGATCGTTTGTGCAAGGGGACGGGGAGATAGATAGTGACGTATCTCACCGCATCCAAGTTGGCTGGTGTAGGTGGAGAGCAGCCACTGGGATTTTGTGTGACAGGAGGTTCCCAACAAAATTAAAGGGAAAATTTTATAGGGTAGCAGTTAGACCGGCTATGTTATACGGGACAGATTGTTGGGCCATCAAGAAAACACAAGCGCGCAAGATGGAGGTAGCGGAGATGAGGATGTTTAGGTGGATGTGTGGCCACACGATGTTAGACCGAATTAGAAGTGTGGTTTTTAGGGATTGGTTAGGAGTAGCTAATATATCGGACAAGATAAAAGAGGGGAGGTTGAGATGGTTTGGGCATGTGAAGAGGAGGCAGTTGACAGAACCAGTTAGAGCAGTGGAAACCATGACAGTGGAAGGAAAGAGGAGTAGAGGCAGGCCCAGGTTGACTTGGGATGAAAGACTTAGACAAGATTGGTTAGAATTGCACCTCTCTGAGGACATGGTTCATGATAGGAGTTCGTGGAGACGTAGGATTAAGGTTAAGGACTAGCAGGTGAGGGTATAGACGTGTCCTATCTGTGCGGAGGGGGGGGGGGGTTTAGATTTCGTTTACGATTTAGGTAGACCAACATTTGATGATTTTCTTGTATATTTGCATATATGTTGCTTACTGATGACTTATCTGCCTATTGCTGCGTGTTTTATTTACCCGTTTCTCGTCTATCTGTCTGTTGGTTGTTTTGGAGCCGGGGGTCTCTCAGGAAGCAGCCTCTCTATTCTTGAATAGAGGAAAGGTTTGCCTACATCCCACCTCCCCCAGACCCTACCAATAGTCTGCTATTTGTGGGATATACTGGGTATGGTTGTTGTTGTTGTTGTTGTTGTTGTTGTTGATTTAACTTAGTTTTTTGCTTTTAGGATTTACCTTTTGGGGTTTAACATAGGGTTTAGCCTTAGAGTTTAGCTTCATGTTTAGAATTCGGGCTTAGGGTTTCAGGTTAGAGTTCGACGAGCTGGTTCCAACGCTACCGGAATGAGCTCAATCGGGGTTCCTTTGACCCGGTTTCCTACACTTCCTAGGTTAATGACATTTTGTAACGGATCTTGATGTGCTAAATAGGCTCTATTAAAGCTACTTAACTAAACCTAACCTAGACTCTCCTAATATTAGACCACAATGACAGGCAAGTGTCCTATTGAATATAGTAAAGCCTAATAAAGTTCGGATATCGAACCCACGAGACACTAGCGACGTTAAATTATACTCTGACTCAATTAATTACTTAACTAGTTTTAATCGTTTTGACAGTTTTTAATTTATTAATTAACTAATATCCTAAATTTAACGAAGGCGAACTAGACAGCCAAATGACCGGGAACACAACTTTGAAATCAATCAGACGAGGAAACAACCTAGGCAATGGATCCCTTAGAACATGTCATGACTTATGACTTAACAATCGACTAAAGATCCAATATCTAACCCGACCAACCTCCCACTACGGATGATTAAGTCCTATAGTAACTAGTCAGCTCAGAGCGAGACCCCCACTCTCCAGGTCCTAGAAACCAAACTATAAAGGATAATCAGATAATGAATGAAGTGCTAGATGAACTGGCTCGACCTATCGATACCAAATTCCATAAATATCAGTATTGATAGGATATCACCCTAATGATATTCTAACTGAAAAGCTAACTAGGAAACGATACGCTAAAACCTAGGAATCACTTAACGCGAATAAATAGAAGGACCCGAGTTATTGGTAATCCAAAACTATGAAAAAACGCACAGATCAAACCTAGCAATCCTAAATTATCATTCAAATCATCAAGATTAGATGCACACCTTAACCTAGTTGAACTAATTGACTTGGTTACCTTGGATTATTTCTAAAACCAAACTCTAGATTGAGAATCCGGAATAAACGACTTCAAAGTGACTAAAACATGATTAGGGTGAATTTGTTCATTCCAAACACATCAAAATCAATAACAAAAAAATAATCACAACCAAGAACAAGCACACATATCCATAATCAACAATGAATCAAATTTATTTTAAATTAAATACACCATAGTTGAAAGTTTCTCGAAGCTTCCATTTTTGTCTTTTTTCAAGCACTCGCGTGTCTAGGTGTGCACTGTCGTGCCTCCCGCACATCATGGACTTTTGTTGACCATTCTTGGATTGACTCGTTGACTTGTGCTATTGGGTGTTGTGCACGGCCATGCCCATAGCCTGGCATAGTCGTGCCTATCTGACAACTTGCTAATTTTCTTGAAATCTTGCATTTTGCCTCATTTTTGCTTGTTTTTCGTTCCTTTTCATCCATAGCCTGGCGCGACCATGCCAATGAGTCGCAACTTACTAACACGTTTGGGATAATGATGAATCTTGACATGCCTACTTGAACTTTGATTATGCATAGTCTCACATACCTCACATTGTTCACTTAACTCTCGAAATTACCCCTGGGTCTAACGTCTCTACTAATGGTGATTTCACAAAAATGGCAGATTGATGGGTTTTGGAAAAGTCGGGGACTCAACCACATGTTTTTTAGAAATAGAGACTCAAGTTGTCACTGACAACTTAACACACAGATTCAATATGCAGTTCACTCAAACTTTAAATATAACCCACTTTAACCAACTAAAAGCCCTTTTTATTTATTTATCCAATTACCCATTATCCAATTGTTAAGTTAAAAAAAAGTTGCTCAGTGATGAGCTAGCATGAAGACGTTTTTCTTCAATGAAGTATGTGAAAATAGTTTTGTGTAATCGGATTGATGATTATATGAACGGTGCTTGCATTTGTTATATAATAAACGATTCTTTGCGAAAGTTGCGATTGAAGATGTTATGGTTCGTTTTTAAACCTTGAAAACCCTGTATGGAACAACTATAAAATGTAACTTTTTTTTTAATTTCTAAGGACTTTGTATTTTTATTGTATGTTTTTTTCTAATGATTATGTATTTTTATTATAATATTAGCTTATATTATGTGACTCGACCTGAAAAATTTATCTAAACATCAAAAACAAAAACTAACATCACAGAAGAAATCCAGACTCGACGGATTAGGTTTTCGTATACATCAACCTTTACAATCACTTCACAGTGAGAAAAAACCCATGCTTGATAGACAAAAAACAACCAAGTTAAAAAAAATACATGCATGTTAAATAAAATACTACTAAACTATAGAAAATAAATACAATCTGGTTAATAATCGGAAAGGCCAATCGTGATTTCTCTCATATCATAATATCGTTTAAAATCGTTGGATGGACAATTTGGAATATCGTCTAAAGTTGTTGGAGATGGACCATTTCTCATAGTTTTTTCCTGTTAATTTCATATACCCCTAAAACTAAATAAAAAAACATACTTACCTAATTAAAAAATTATAAAATTCATGTATACTAGCTTATTTTATAATTTATTGCATTTATATCATATCATTAGAACTTCCATTATAACTTGAGTTTGAAGTTTTATAGAAAGATAAGGGTATAATAGTCAGACTGTAAATTTTATAATTAAGTAAAGTTTTAATAATGTAATTATCCATTTCTTAGTTTTTTTAATTATTTAGAAACTCATATTAACATCATTACCTAATAAAATTTATTGTCTTTGTTGGCATTTCAAAGAAAACCTGAGAAAATTCATTAGAATGACTTGTTTCATATCAATCCAATATAGATTTAAAAGCATCACTATGTAGGTTTATAAATGAAATGTTTTTTTTTATGAATATAAGGTTATAAACTGAAAATGTTTATAAACTTTATTTCATACATATTTATCATTACTAAAACTTTGTCTACCACCGTCACTACCGCTACCACTACCACCACCACACCATTATAAAGATATAACTCGCGAATGGTCAAGAGAATGTTCGAAACGCTTGCTTCCAAATTTCATTATGAGATAATAAAATCAAATTATAATTTTTCAACTGTCTACAAAAATCAATCCTCGCTTTCAACATGATGACCAATTGTATATAATTTATGAAAAAAATAACATCGAAAACAATGACCAAACAATTTTTTTAATTTCTGACTTTACACTTAACATTAACCTCAGTTTGTAACACAGTCAACTAGATACTTTAGCGATGGCTTAATGTTCCCATTAAGGGTATGTTTGGCATGGAGTTTTTAGGAGCTTTTAGGAGCTTCTAGCTTTAAGCTTTTAAGAAAAAGCTCATACTCAATAAAAAGTCTTGTTTGGTTGAAGGAGCTTTAAGCTTTTAGGTTAGGAGCTTGAAGCTTTTGGTTGGACGCTACTACTAGTAGCGTTTAGAAGGAGCTACAAGCTTTTAGGGAAAAAATGATTATTTTAACCTTTAAAAATAGGAAACTTTTTAATGCATCAACTTTCTAAATTTTTAGTTATGTCCATTTTGGTCATTTTATACATTTTATTAAAAGCTTCAGCTACTCTACCAAACATCAAATATATCTAAAAAGCTACAGCTACTAACTACCAGCTACAGCTACCAGCTTCCAGCCACCAGCTACCAGCTTCCAGCTAGCAGCCACCAGCTACTTTTGCCAAACATACCCTAAAATGAACCACAACTGCACTCTCTATGAGCCTATCAATATCAACATCAAACCCGATGATGCGTGGTCAAAAACCGGTGTTTAACCGTATTTAAGTTTATGTTTTTACATGACTTTCGATTTCGAATGGCCTACTTTTGATTAGAAATTGTATTTTGCAGGTCTAACAGAGTTTAAGAAGCTCGGGAGCTTTACGGAGCATCGGGAAGCAACAGGGATCAATCGGAAGCACAAAATGAAGAAACGGAAACCAAGAGCTGGACATAGAGTCGCCGACACCCATATGGGCAATTGGCAACGCCCCTTGGTTATTTGCGTTGGACAGAAACTCACGTAGACAGCATATTAAGGCGTCAGCCAAAAAAACAGAAGATCCAAGGGGCGTCGGCGACGCCCTATCAGGCCGTTGGCGACGCCCTCAAGATTATTGAATCACTTATTTTCGTATTTTGTGTTGTTTGAACGAGTTATAACATACTTTTTGGGGTTTTCAAAGGGGGTTACGAGTTTTTGAAGTTTGAACACCATTCTTGGAGCCAAGATCATCCTCAACACCATATCCATTTCATCCAATTCATCACCAATCATCACTATCTTCCACAATCATCATCTATCAATCCATCCTAACCCTAATTGCCAATCATCTCCATCATCTCACCAATCAATCCACCATCACCATCACCACCAACCATAAACCCTAATCATCATCCATCTCCATCATCAAGATTCAAGATGTCCATGTTTAAGCTCTCATCATCTGGTGATTGTGTTTCGTTTGTCATGAGTGGCTAATCCTCTCGGGTTTCACCCTGGTGTAGACTTTTGTAAGGTTTTAGGGTTTGATACATGTTTATTAGTTGATTTGTGACAAGTTGAGTTTGTATTTGAATTGCTTGATAATTGTCTTGCATTTGCATTATATTTGTGAATTGTCGAGTGATTATAAAATTTGACTTTGTAAAAGAAGTTTCTGTATATATGCCTTATCTTTCGAAATTATTTACTTGTCCGAGGTAACGAAGTGCATTGTGGTCCGTTGTGAACGTTGATAGCAATTGGTACCTAAGCCTCGTGATACTAAAACCGTTATTGACGAATTCAACTAAATCAACTTAAAAATGTGTAGCAACCCTAGGCTTTGCAATTGTTGAACCTGGTGTGAACCTTGTTCTTAAATTAGTGTTTTAATCATTTAACCAAGTTTTCTTGGCAATCAAATTGTCAAGTGTTAGTAGTTAAGCAATATAGCATCAACTCGTCGGTTCAATCTGACACTTTTTTCAATCAAACAAACAATTTAATCAGATTGCAAGCTTCATAAAGTATGACATCGTTAACAATCAATCTTGTCCATATGCAAACCACAAATTCTTCGTGGTTCAACCCCTTACTACCACTAACACATTGTTAAGGGTAATTTGGGCTTATAAATTATTATCTTTGAGTGGGGCATGACACTCCAATCACCCGAGTCCCCAAACGTGCCACCTTCGGTCTAGTGGCTCGGTCCATCCGTAAGAGGCTAAAAGTCCAACTAGCAAAGTCCCTAACTTCTATAAATTTCCATCTGCATTATGTTCTTCCAAATAATGATACAAGCCTAGCACATTAGCATCCCTCCAAGCCACCAAATTAAACGCGTGTAACCCGAACGCCCACCTACAACCCTGTAGGTCAATCTTGGAGCCAGTGAAAAGCCATACACTTCATATAATCTAAAAAATTGTAGTTAGTGAAAAGTTAAAGTACTTGTAAAGCTAGTGAAAAGCTTCGAGGTACGTTTCAACACCCCATTTACATTTCCATGAAGATACAATGAGAAAAGAGGGGTTAAATCTTTTTGGGCAATGGCATCGTCATCAAGAAAGATGACTTTTTCAAGGTGAGGATAGATCTCGGGTATGTAGTGTGACATTTGTGCTCTGTAAACGATGTACGATGTAAAACAATATCAATTATCAATGAAACGATGTGTTTTGGGTCTCAATATTTGTGTATCTGTGTTTGACGATTTTACGTTTTGATTCTAGTTCGATTTCAAGCTTTAAACCGCTTTCTAGAAAGTTATACGCAAACTGATGCGTAAACGTAATCAGTTTAACGCGACAAACACTCTAGAACAGTGACATAGGCTTAACATACCTTAAATAACCTTTATATAACTTAGAAATAAGTTTTGGAGGGTTTGGTGTGCCAAAAAACGAGTTTATTCGATCGCAGGGACTATTTGCGACAAACTGTGAAAGTCTACCCATTTATATAGCAACTGTAACACCACGTAAAAACGTGTCCAATTATGTAAAGACATGTGTCCAAAACTCTAAAGGTGTGAAAGACTGAGTTTGAATGACCAAAGTTGTCAAACAGTGAAACTATGAAACCACAGGGACTAAAAGTGTCAACATGCCAAACTTGTGCCTCTGAATGACCATACATGATGAATATATTCTTAAACGAGTGATTGATTGGATATAGAAGCCGTTTTTGAAAATAATCGGAAGATTATTAAATTATAAGGGTTAAACGTGTCAACATGTCGATTCTGACCTCTGAGTGACCTTTTAACGAAACCGAGGCTTCGAAACATTCAAATATACTCTTAAGAATAAGTGGTATAAATTTCACATGGTTTTGATATCGTTAGGCATGTTTTCAAAACTTTGGGCTATAAGTGTCAACTTGACGAAACTTGCTTCCATAGTGATATTTAACGAACCGTAGCCTAACGAAGTTAGTTTATACATCCTTGAGCTTCAGCAAACTAACTACAAGGGCCCTACATGTCAACAATGAGGTTAAAAAGGGTTAAAAACAACAAGGGACTGAATCTGTCAACTTTGAAACTTGTTTTGCTAGTTAAGCCGGTCCACGCGGCCCGCGTAAGACCCCCCTTAATTCTTACGCGGCCCGCGTCAGCATGCCCAGATCAGAAACATCATGCCAGGTGCGGGTTTAAGTTGTTACACCGCCTTAGTCTAGTTTGTATCGATTTCTAGGAGCTATAACTCGGTTTATAAATCATCTAGGACACCTGGAGTGATCCTAGGATGTCCCATTACACCTGGAAGTGATCTATGATCTTGCAATTGACTATATAAAGGACCTTAGTTTATGTGTTCTTGGCACATCAATTGCAACAACTTCAAAAGGACCTGCATCTGGAGCTTGCAAACACTAGGAGAAGAATTTGAAGTGTAGAAAAGACAGCTAGGACCTTTAGTAAGCCTCTAATTACTTGCTTAGTCGTTTCAATTAGCTTAATTACTCTAAAGTCAAACTTATCGTAAATTAAGTTTGACTTTCGTTTTAATTACGTATGGACCAGCCACTGATCAAATTGAAAGTGGTTATGGGACCATACTAAGGTAGGTGACTAAACTCTAAAAGGACACCTCCTAATTATCTCGTTTGACTGGTCAATTGTCGGGTCAAAGTAGTTTGACAAAAAGTCAAACTGGACAGAATGTTTGAAAATGACTAAAATTAATAAATCAGAGGTTTTAAATGATATTTTAATATTCTAATGACTTGGTAATTAATATTAAATCATGTTTTATTAGTCCTAACCCGGCAATTAATAGTCTAAGGTCAGTTTATAACCGAAAGTCGCAAAAGCTTGACTTTTGCTTTGACTTTCTGTTCTGACCCGTTCAAGCTTAATTCTTCCAAGTTTTAAGCTTCAATTAGGACCACATTACTTAGTAGTATAACCCTCTGGAGTTATATTGCATGGTGCCTAGTGGTTTGAATTATATGCACTTGATCATAATTATGCTTAATAATGCCATAAACACCCTTTTGACATACAACTGGGATTTTCAGCAATGTGAATGACCTTTACTACTGATATTTAGACTTGTCCCGAAAATTTGACATCAGTTTCAGGTCTAGATTAGGAGTTATGCTCAATAGCGTAATTAAGGAGCTTTTATTATTTAAATGGCGTAATTAGCATAAAGCCTATCTAAACCCAATTTTTGACATCAAACTTTTTACCTACTGATGTAAAATAATATTTTGGGATTTTTGAAGATTTTTAATTATTTTTAGGCTGAGCATAACATAGGATTATAGCTTGATTTCGGTAATTGTCGGTTTTACCCTTTTCATGCATAAAATGAGTTTCACTTAACATTTTGATGTCAATGTAACACCTCGTAAAATCGTGTCCAATGATGTGGTGACACGTGTAATGAACCCTAATAAAGTCAAACGTTGACTATGAGGGACTAATTTCGTCAAAAATCAAAAATCTTGATTATAGAAGGACTGAAAGTGTCAACATGCCTAAACTAGGCCTCTGAGTGACCTTTTAACAAACCGAGAGCTTTATTATGTTTCATCATATTCTCGGGAACGCCTAATATTGGCTATACAAGGTTTTATGCCAATAAGTGAAGTTACGCGCAAGTTTGTAAGTTAGAGGGGTTAAAAGCGTCAACATGTTTAATTACACCTCTGAATGACCTTTTAACGAACCCAAAGCATCGTGATGTATTATAATACTCTCAATAATGCCTAACATGAGCTACATAAGGCTTTGATGCTATTCAATGACGATATGCGCAAGTTTACGCATTTAAGGGACCTAAAGCGTCAACTTTTGAATCTACGCCTTTCGGTGACCATTTAAGTGAACGGGAGCATAGTAATATTTAAGTACATGCTTGGGAATGCCCATTATGGGCCATGGAAGGCTTGGATGTCAGTAAACGACATTTTGCGCCACTTTGTGCGATTAAAGGACTAATTGCGTCAAACTGCAAAAGTAGGTCGATTCGTATGGTAACGGACCTTCCGGAATATGACCAAGAGTTAAACATACCCTATTTATTATTTATATAGCTTAGATATAGGCTTAGAGGTGTTTGATGCGCAAAAATAAACTTTTAAGTCATGCAGGAACTAAAAGTGTCCAAAAGTGCACAAGTTTGCACTTTCGCTCATATCTAACATTCTGAATATACCCGGGCACCCAAAAATTTATGTAAGCACTAAAATATTTTATTTTAGTGTTTGGCATGATAAAATTCCACTCATCGCGTGATTTGGATCGTATTTCGTGTCCGTTCGTGTTTCGTCGTAATTAGACGAACAACGTGACCGTACGACCAAACGAACCGATATCCGACATGTTTTTGAGCATATCTCATGTTACCTATGTTTAGGCATCGTAGTGAAGCCTTGAAATGAGGTTAACGGGCCTCAAATAAGTCAGAATGATATCTATCAAGATTAAGGACTAAAACTGTCAAAATAGTAAAAACTGTGACAGGGACCATTTCTGTCAATCTGCTGGTTTTGTCTGGGCTGAACCTTGTCTCGAGTCATGACCCAGGCCCGACTTCATGATCACGGGCTGCCGAAACAATGAATATCAGTTGTTAAGCTATGAAGCGTGCAAAACGAAAGAACAGGGACCAGAACCGCTGATCTGCCAAACTTATTTCGCTGGGCCTGACACCCAGGCGGGCCGCGTGGGCCTGGGCCATCTGGTTACGCGGGCCGCGTAACAAACAGCAGCAGCAACATATTTTTTTTCTGTTTTGTTGATTGCTTGTAGCCCACTCCAATCTCTTTCTAGCCAATTACAACCAAAACCTTGATCACCAAGACAGTTATAACAACTGTATAACAGGTGGAATGATCTGATTAACTCACCCAACACATGTCTTGATCCCAATTCCTAACCAAAAACTATAAATAGGATGAAAACCCAACTAGTTCATTGCTCATTTTTCATTCATTCCTTCTTATCTCACAAATCTGGAGCTCCTGATCTGATTGGGACTTATACTCTTGTAGAAAAGATAGCTAGGACTCATGTAAGTGTCTTAAGCCCTCTCATTTGTTCAGTTTCATAGTTTACAAACCGAAAAGTCAAGTATCGTAAATTAACTTTGACTTTCGAATTAAACTCTCATGGTCTAGCCACTAACCAAATTGAAAGTGGGTATAAGACCATAGTTAGGTAGGTGATTAACCCCTGAAAGGGCACCTCCTAATTCCTTCGTTTGCTTAGTTAATTGTCGGGTCAAACCGTTTAGGTAAAAAGTCAAACTTAGCAGATTTGTGAATATTAATTAAAACTAATAAACCAGGGGTCCTAAATTATATTTTAACATTCTAATGACTTGGTAATTAGTATTAGAACATGTTTAACCAGGTCTAACCCGACAATTATCAGTCTAAGGTCAGTTTATTACCGAAAGTCGCAAAAGCTTGACTTTAGCTTTGACTTTCAGTTCTGATCCGTTAAAGCTTAAATCCCCCATGTTTTAAGCTTCCATTAGGACCATATTATTCAGTAGCATAACCCTCTGGATTTGTATTGCATGGTTCCTTATGGTTTGAATTATATGCTCTTGTTTGTTAATATGCTTATAAATGCCGTAAATGCCCTTTTGACATACAAATGAGATTTTTAGAAATGTGAGAGGACAAAAACCTTTGTTACTGATATATAAGCTTGTCCCGAAAATTTGACATCAGTTCTTGGTCCCAAATAGGAGTTATGCTCGATATCGTAATTAGAAGCTTTTTATTAGTTAATTTGCGATATCTTGCATAATGCATGTTTAAACTTGGATTTTGAACCAAAACTCATTACCTACTATTAAGATATTATTTTTAGGGAATATTAAGATTTTTGGTCAGATTATTATCTGTTTAAAACATAGAGTTCTTGTATAATTCGGTTAATGACGATAATACCTTTTTTAAGCATAAAATGAGATTTACAAATGATTTAAATGCCAAACCTTTTTCTACTGATTTCAAACATTAAATAAATTATTTTGGGCATTCAAAACTGATCAAAACCTCAGATTCACATAAACATCTTAATTATCGTAAATAAGCGAGTTTTACGCTAAATAGGTGCATAGTATGGTTTAAAACCATATTTAACATCTAAGACTTGTTACCTACTGAATTTTTAAAAAAATTTAAATATTATTACAGTAAGTATAAGTTATGAACTCAGGTTTCCAAAAATGCCCTTAAAAGCCTATGTGAAATGACCAAAATGCCCGTTCGGGACATAATCTGGTCATAAATAGTAAATTTCACATATGTGTAATATCTTACTGATGTAATGAGATAAATTAAATATTTTTACTAGTTAGAAAAGGACCAGAAGTTCAGTTTGTTATAAAATCTCTTTTACAAGTATTAAAATTACCAAAATGCCCTTACGGGACTTAAAGTGGTTTTAAATACTTTTCGGGCATATATGTTAACATCCTACTGATGTATTAACATATTTTAAGCATAATAACAAATAAGAATTGTATATAGTTCATTTGGTTACCCGTTACGCAATTATGCCTTCGGATCGGTTTATGTGACTAAGTTTACATATAATAGCCGAAACGGGTTTAACCTTATCATTAAATCCTTAAAATCCAGAATATGTTTAGTTTACCCATGCTGTATAAGTATCCAAACTTGTCGGGTCTAAATCACATTCTATTCCGATCAACGCTTAATCTAGCGTATCGTACTGCTTTAGATACTTTAAGCTAGTCGGTCTAAGTCTATGACTTAAATAAGACCGTTAGCATTCTGAATTTGGTTATATATTACCATCACTCCAGACTAGAGCCACCCTGTAAAAGCTACCTGCATTTAGATAGATTGGATACGACTGAGTTATTATGCTGTGAATCAAGTATTAGCTCAAGTAAATACTTTTAACTTATTTTCCCTTATATGGGTTTGGGATACGGTATATTAATACCGCTTGGTCGGGTATGAGATCATTTAATCGGATTGTGATTTAATAAAGCTGCATAACCCGTTTTAATCTGTGTTGTTTGATAACATAAACATTGGGGGTTAACGACCGTGTCCTGGATATCCTCGGCTCATTAAAGTTAAAAATGGCCACGACCTATGCACGGGGTGTAGGCATACACCCGACAGATGCAAATGCTAAATATAAATAACCCACAAGTTGGGGATAACTCCTTCGTGGGTTTTGTAAGTGGTGAGACGGTTAATCACGACCGGCTTCCAAACCGGCCCCATATGTGTGACAAACATGTGAAACAGTATACAAGATTTTATTAAAGATTGTCCCAAGTTATAAATGGTTTGTGCCTTGTGCACTTAAATCAATTTTCATAAACTCTTTTCAAATGAGTCGGTTAATTGTATTTACCAGTGAAAACTGACGTATTTTCCAAAGACTAAGTGGCATGTACTACTCGTAATAGGCTGGGAGTTGCTCGGTATCGAAAAAGAGGATCTTGCAAATCCTTAAAGATGCCATAAAGTCTGCTAAGCTTTATTTTATACATCCTGTAATGATCCACCTGTTGATTTGATATTACAGACTCGTCTATAATGAATACTTTGATATTTTCAGACATTGAGTTTGTAATAATATTTTATATTCCAAGACTTCCGCTGTGCTATTCTGTGTATGTTTGACCATGATGATATTAACTACGTCACGATACTCTCCACCGGGCCCACCGATGATATGTGGAAATATCGGGGTGTGACAGTCAAACTTTTTGTTACTGATTTTATATGATAAATAAACTATTTTGAACTTTATAAACTGATCAAAAACTCAGATTTCCTATTTTAACCCGAATATCCCTTAAAACGGACTTTTAAACGTTTTTAGCACATAGTATGAGTTACAACTATATTTGACATATAAAACTTATTACTTACTGATGTTTTTAGTTAATTTATATAATTAAACAGTAAGCCAAAGTTTTTAAACTCAGAAGTGTATTTTGACCTTAAAGCTTATGTGAAATTACCAAAATGCCCCTATGGTGCATAGTTTGGTTATATAAGATAAATTTCACATATATAAAATACCATACTGATATAACTTATAAAAATGCATATTTTTACTAATTGAATCAGACCTGAAACTCAGTTTAATATTTAAACTCTTTTATGAGCATTAAAATTACCAAAATGCCCTTATAGGACTCATTTTGGTTTAAATTACTTTTTGGGCATATATGTTAACATCTTACTGATGTATTAACATATTTTGAGCATAATGACGATTAAGACTTGTATATAATTTATTTGGTTGCCCATTACGCATTTACGCGTTCGGATCGGCTTATGTAACTAGTTTACATAAAATAGTCGAAACGGGCTTAACCTTATCAATAAATTCTCAATTTCCATAATGTGATTAGTCTACCCATATTATACAAGTATCCAAGCTTGTCGGGTCTAAATCACATTCTATTCCGGTCTCCGCTTAATCGAGCGTTTAGAACCGTAAGGTTTCCTTCTAGCTAGCCGGTCTAAGTCCTTGACTAAATTAAAGACCCGTTAGCATCCTAATAGGTTAATAAACCTTCTATACAGATTAAATAGCTTCCGGTAGAAGGTGCCTTCAAAAAGCTTTAGGATTTTACTGCTAGCATCAGGTAAATATTTTTAACTTATTTCCCTTTATACGGGCTTGGGATATGGTATTACAATAATACCACTTGGTCGGGTATGAAATCATTTGATCGGATTGTGATTAATAAATTTACATAACCCGTTTTAATCTGTCTAGTTTGATAACATAAGCATTGGGGGTTAATACGACCATGTCCTGGATATCCTCGGCTCATTTCATTTGAAAATGGCCACGACCTATGCACGGGGTGTAGGCATACACCTGACAGATGCAGATGCAAATGCTAAAATATAAACCCACATGTTGGGGATAACTCCTTTGTGGGTTCTATAAGTGGTGAGTCGGTTAATCAAGACCGGCTTCCAACCGGTCCCAATTGTAAGACAAACTTGTAAATCTGTATACAAGATTATATTTAAATAATTGTCCCAAGTTATAAAAGATTTGTGCCATGTGCACTTAAATCAATTTTCATAAATGTTTTTAAAGAGTCAGTTAATTGTAATTACTAGTGTAAACTGACGTATTTTCTTAAAGACTGATTTGACAGGTACTTCTCGTAATAGGCTGGAGCTATTAGGTGTCATAAGAGGATCTTGCAAATCCATAGATACCTGAAGTCTGTTATTTTGTTTCTTTGTATTTATTTATGATCCGCCTGTGGATCTTATTACATTCCAATCTGTATATTCTTTCACTTGAACACTCAGACATTATGGTTTGTAATAGTTTATTCACCAAGCCTTCCGCTGTGCTATTTTATTGTGTGTATTGACTATGATGATATCAACTACGTCACGATACTCCCCGACGGGCACATCGGTAATATGTGGAAATATCGGGGTGTGACAGGTTGGTATCAGAGCCAACATTGAGTGAATTAAACACTAACCTGTTGTGTTTAATCTCAATGACACAATAAGCACATTCCTTAGACTCTCGAGTCTAGGAAAATGACCTAGGATTTTACTCTTAATCTTCCTCTTATTGTTTTATTATAGTTACTTGTTTTGACAGGTTACCACTTGGAAAAATGCCACCAAGAGTAAGAGGAAAAGGCAAAGGACCGATGTGTGGAGGACCGTCTGGCAACGTGGGACCCTCCCACAGACGTACACCATCCGATTCGCTTTCTGGCTCTGACTCAAAGGATAATTGGAGCCATAGCTTCGAACCAGCAAGACATTCTGTCTCGCGGGGATCCTCACCATCTGACCCTCCTTACTTTGGGTTGCCCATTCCTATCGAACCCCAATATTCCCATCATTCGCAGGGATCTCATCACTCAAACCAATCACACCACTCCTTTCAATCTCATCCTTTTCATCACTCAGATTCTACTTACTCTCCCGCACAATTTAATCCGAATGATTATGTTAACAACTTTTTGGGCTACAACCCTTTAGGGCCTGAGGATCACTTTTCTCAGGAAATGGAAATGGACGACGAACCGGACCCAGAATTGTAAAAAGGAACACTAGGCCACCCAATAAGCATCTCAAGCGGTTCCCCATTTCAGGGATCACCGTACCATGGGCCTGACTCATTTCAAGAGAGGGTGGCTCAGTATGATTGGTTCTTTACACCTTAATACCATAACTCCCCAGCCCAACCACCCTTGGTCGAACCCCAGATCCAAGCTGTCACCCCACCACCGTTACCAGTTGAGGAACCACCTCACACAGCCTCCCGAGCCGCCTAGGCGGAGGAGAAATGCTAGAATGTCTGTACGTGGGGGACCACGGTTTGCATCTCCTCATGGCTCAAGTGCTTACCCTCCTATTCCAGAGGACCCTCAGTTGGGTGGACCCTCACACACGGTGCCGGAAGTCAACCCTCCACCAGTTTCTCATGCACCACTGCAGCCACTGTTGGGTTTTGACAACCCGATCCCGACATACCCAGGATTATCTGGGTATAATCCGTCTGGATAACCATCTGATTATGGAAACCATGACCCATACCTTACAGCTGCTCAGTACAATACACTTTATCCTTTATCTTACCCTCCAGTTTACCCAACTGGATATTCGGTGCAGGGATACCAATACCCACCATACCAGCAACCTCCTCCTCACCATCAGGAACAAACTCAGGAAATTTTACAGAGGTTAGACCGGTTCAAACATGAAGCCCATGAAACTAAGAAGAAGCACAATGGGTTTGTCAAAGGTCTTATGAACCTTCTTAAGGGCAAGAAGAAGTAGGAGATTGTTGTTTCATGTTGTATTTTAATAAGTCCCTGCAAGGACATTATTTTGTTTTTACGTACCAAGTCCATATGTGGACTTACCTTTGTTTCCGTAGCCCCTGCGTGGGCAGTTCGTGTTGTTTTAAATCCCGTTTAGGGCAGTGTTGTAATCATTTCGTGGTTTAAATGAAGTTATTTTCGATTTTTAATATGTATTTTATTACATCATCAAATTTTATTATTTCAATTATATTAATCTGCCAAAGAAATTCTTAGAGGTATAACCTAGCCAAAATACTAAATGGCTATGATGGTACAACCTTTTTAACATAATAAATCCCTGTTAACATCTGAAAATATGTTAACATTCCTGGCTGTGCGGTACGAGAAACCACACAATCTTCCTAAGGTACTTGGACTTTTCCAAGCCACTATTTATAGCTTATATGATCAACATGAATCATGGCTAATAAACATCAATATGATGTATACACCACAAAATCCATTAGAGATGTATGCTTATAAGCAAAGGTGTAATAATGACAATGATAGTATTACTTATAAACTTCTTGTCAAAAAGGCGATGGACTTTGTTCGGCCCTTAGAAGGTCACTTATCCAAGAGATCAATGATTATATATTTTAATCGTCTCTGAGACAAGCTTTCTGAGTTATTTAAATGTCCTTCGAGACGAGCCTAATGTTAAATAAAATGTCTTCTAAGACATTGACAATTGTGAATTATAATTTCCCCTGTCTAATAGATATAAGAGAATATTATATTCTATTGATTTGATTTGATTAATTTATTAAAATGGTCTATATGGTTTAATAATACCATGACCATTTGATCATCAATGCGATGAAATACTCTATAATTTAAATATCATTATTGTTTGATTTAGTACTCGAAAATGGCTGGATCTGATGAGGCAAATAGCCACCCTCGAGGAGAAAATAATAATGAAGCAAGAGTAAATCTTACAAATGCTGAACTGCAAGCAATGATCGATACTGCAGTTGCCCAAGCAGTAGATAAGATATTTAAGGAACCGAGCAATGTTCGGTCCAGAAGTCATTCACAATCCTATTCTCAACCTAATACTCATAGGAAAAGTGAGTCGCAGCACTCATCTAATCAGGGCAGTGAGCCCAAGAGGCAGATTGTCCTTGAACCGACTCCCAGGTACACCAAGGGTTGTACCTACAAGTACTTTGTCTCCTGTAAACCAAGAGATTTTACGGGAGAAAAGGGAGCGATTGATTGTATGAAATGGTTGGACGAGATGGAGACTGTGATAGACATCAGCGGATGTGCTAAGAAGGATATAGTAAAGTTTGTGTCTCAATCCTTTAAGGGCGATGCCCTCACTTGGTGGAAAGCATTAGTGCAAGCCACCGGGAAGGTTCCTTTGTACAATCTGTCATGAAACAAGTTTGTTGATTTGGTTAAGGAAACCTATTGCCCTCAGCATGAAGTCGAGCAGATACAGACTGATTTCCTCACCTTAGTGATGAAGGATCTGGATTGTAGATCCTATGTGACTAGCTTCAATTCAATGTCAAGGCTGGTACCGTATTTAGTCACTCCTGAACCCAAACGCATTGAGTGTTTCATCGGTGGTTTGGCTCTTGAAGTAAAAGGGAATGTTAAGGCCTCTAAGCCAACCACTTATAGATCTGCTGTGGATCTATCTTTATCCCTCACTTTGGATGTTGTGAGGAGTAAGGCAAAGAAAAGTACCGATGAAGGGAAGAGGAAAAGAGAGGAAGACAAGTCTCCTCAATCAAACAAGAAAGGAAAAGGAAACTTTGGTTCTAAAAAGGGGCAGTCGAATGACAAGCCCAGGTGTAAGACTTGCAACAAAAGGCATTTTGGGAAATGCAACCAAGACCCACAGGCCAAACCATGTGGGATCTGTAAAAAGAAAGGGCACAAGTCTGTTGAGTGCCGAAATATAAAGGATGCAACCTTCTACGGTTGCTATGAAAAGGGGCACATCAAAACCAGTTGCCCCAAGAATACAAAGAAGCCTGAGGAGGCAAAGAAAAACAACGCGAGGGTTTTCCAGATGAACGCGAGGGAAGCAGTGAACGACGATAACGTCATAACAGGTACCTTCCTCATCAATAATAATTATGCTAGAGTCTTATTTGATTCCGGTGCTGATAAGTCTTTTGTAGACCATAAGTTCTGTAAGTTATTGAATCTGTCTATTAAGACTCTAGACATAAAATATGAGGTAGAACTTGCCGATGGTACCTTAGAAACAGCTTCAACTCTTCTTGATGGATGCTCTATATCCATTAAGAATCATTCTATCCCGCTGTCCCTCTTGCCAATGAAACTGGCTGGGTTTGATATAGTTTTAGGCATGGATTGGTTGTCGCATAACCAAGCCCAAATTGCCTGCGACAAAAAGCTAGTTATTATCAAAACCCCTTTTGGTGAATCTGTCACTATTCAAGGAGATACACATTATGGATTGCCTAGCAACGGGTCTATTCTCAAAGTATCGCAATGTTTGAAAAGTGGATGTGTCATTTACATGGCACAAGTGACTGTGAATGATCCAAAGCCAAAAATTGAAGATATTCCAATTATCTCTGAATATCCTGATGTTTTTCCTGATGAATTACCTGGATTACCTCCTGAGAGGCAAGTAGAGTTCAAGATAGACATTCTCCCAGGATCAGCACCTATAGCACGAGCTCCTTATCGTCTAGCGCCTACTAAAATGAAAGAGCTCAGAAGTCAACTGGATGACTTACTGGATAAAGGTTTCATTCAACCCAGCTCTTCGCCTTGGGGAGCTCCAATACTGTTTGTGAAAAAGAAGGACGGATCAATGCGCTTATGCATTGATTATCGTGAATTGAATAAAGTAATGATCAAGAATCGTTATCCTCTACCCAGGATCGATGATCTATTCGATCAGCTCCAAGGGGCGAGCTATTTCTCAAAGATTGATTTGAGATCTGGGTATCATCAACTTAAAGTAAGAAATGAAGATGTGCCTAAGACGGCATTCAGAACAAGGTATGGACATTTTGAATTTTTAGTGATGCCATTTGGGCTCACTAATGCGCCAGCAACATTCATGGACCTCATGAATAGAGTCTGCAAGCCATATTTAGATAAGTTTGTCATTGTCTTTATAGACGACATACTTATCTACTCTCATAGCCAAGTTGATCATGAGAAGCACCTTCGATGTATCTTAAGATTGCTTCAACAGGAGAAGTTGTATGCTAAATTCTCCAAATGCGAGTTCTGGCTTCGCGAAGTCCAATTTCTTGGACATGTTGTTAGTGAGCAAGGTATTCAACTTGATCCCGCCAAGATAGAAGCCATTATGAATTGGGAAGCACCAAAGACACCTACAGAGATACGCAACTTCCTGGGTTTAGCTGGATATTATAGAAGATTCATTGAGAACTTCTCAAGAATAGCTGCACCATTAACTTCTCTGACCCGCAAGAATGTGAAATTTGATTGGGGTCCCAAGCAACAAGAATCTTTTGAGTTTCTTAAGCAAAAGTTGAGCAATGCTCCAGTGTTAATCTTACCCGAAAGGATTGAAGAGTTTGTCATATATTGTGATGCTTCACACACCGACATGGGGTGTGTACTTATGCAGCATGGCAAGGTGATTGCATATGCATCAAGACAACTGAAGGTGCATGAAAAGAATTACACCACCCATGATTTGGAATTGGGTTTCGTTGTATTCGCACTTAAGTTGTGGAGACATTATTTATATGGAACTAAATGCGTGATCTACTTGGATCACAAAAGTCTCCAACACTTGTTTAATAAAAAAGAGCTAAATATGAGTCAGCGCCGCTGGATGGAAACCTTAAATGACTATGATTGTGAAATTCGCTACCATCCTGGCAAAGCGAATGTGGTCGCAGATGCTCTAAGCCGAAAGGAAAGAGTTAAACCAACCAGGATCAATGCCAAAAGAATTGAGTTGAAGAATAGTCTGAATGAAAGACTATTAGCTGCACAGAAAGATGCTGTTTTGGAAGTTAATCTTACAAATGAAAAGTTGGGTGTAACTGCTAAGCAGTTAGCACCTGGGAAGGATGGAATCCTCAGAATGAACGGAAGAATTTGGGTTCCTATTCATGGAGGACTTCGAGATGTAATCCTCCAGGAAGCTCACAACTCCAAATACTCAGTTCACCCTGGAGGTGACAAGATGTATCAGGATTTGAAGGCGAATTATTGGTGGATAGGTTTGAAGAAATCTATTGCCACATATGTAGCTAAGTGCCTGACTTGTGCTCAAATTAAAGCTGAACATCAAAAGCCTTCAGGTCTACTTCAACAACCAGAACTCCCTACATGGAAGTGGGAGATGGTAACCATGGATTTCATAACCAAGTTACCTAAAACAAGGCATGGAAATGATACCATATGGGTTATTGTTGATAGACTGACTTAGTCAGCCCATTTCTTGCCCATCAAGGAGACCCATAGCTCCGACAAGTTAGCCCAGTTGTACGTAGACAAAATTGTAGCTCTTCATGGCGTACCAGTGTCTATTATCTCTGATAGAGATACTAGATACACCTCTCATTTTTGGAAAAGTTTCCAACAATCTTTGGGCACTCGTTTGAATTTTAGAACTGCTTACCATCCTCAGACAGATGGACAGAGTTAGCGTACAATTCAAACTTTGGAAGACATGCTTCGTGCATGTGTTATTGATTTAGGTGGTAGTTGGGATGACCACCTGCCATTGATCGAGTTTTCCTATAACAATAGTTACCATACTAGCATTCAGGCTGCGCCTTTTGATGCATTATATGGTAGGAAATGCAGAACGCTGTCTGTTGGGCAGAAGTAGGAGAAGCTCAGTTATCAGGACCTGACATAGTCCTTGAAACAACAGACAAGATTGTTCAGATTCGAGATCGCCTGAAAGCTGCCAGGGATAGGCAGAAAAGTTATGCTGACAAGAGATGAAAACCTCTAAATTTTGAGGTAGGTGATAAAGTTCTATTGAAAGTGTCACCCTGGAAAGGTGTGATGCGTTTTGGTAAAAAGGGCAAGTTGAGCCCTAGATATATTGGACCATTCGAGATTATTGAATGTGTCGGTAGTGTAGCTTATAAGCTAAACTTACCTGAGGAGCTAAGTGGAATTCATAATGTGTTCCACATTTGTAATCTCAAGAAATGCCTAGCTGATGAATCGCTAGCTATGTCTCATAAAGACGTACAAATTGATGAAAGCCTGAAATTAATTGAAAGATCTTTATCGATTGAGGATTGTCAGGTTAAAAAGCTCTGAAGAAAGCACCTACTTATAGTAAAGGTCAAATGGGACGCCCGTAGAGGTCCCGAATATACGTGGGAAGTTAAGTCCACTATGCGACAAAAGTACCCTAACTTATTCCAGTAAATCTCGGGGTCGAGATTTCTTTTAAGGGGGTGAGGATGTAAAACCACGTAAAAACGTGTCCAATTATGTAAAGACACGTGTCCTAAACTCTAAAGGTGTGAAAGATTGAGTTTGAATGACCAAAGTTGTCAAACAGTGAAACTATGAAACCACAGGGACTAAAAGTGTCAACAAGCCAAAATTGTGCCACTGAATGACCATACATGATGAATATATTCTTAAACGAGTGATTGATTGGATATAGAAGCCGTTTATGAAAATAATCGGAAGATTATTAGATTATAAGGGTTAAACGTGTCAACATGTCGATTCTATCCTCTGACTGACCTTTTAACGAAACCGAGGCTTCGAAACATACAAATATACTCTTAAGAATAAGTGGTATAAATTTCATGTGGTTTCGAGATCGTTAGGCATGTTTTCAAGACTTTGGGCTATAAGTGTCAACTTGACGAAACTTGCTTCCATAGTGATATTTAACGAACCGTAGCCTAACGAAGTTAGTTTATACATCCTTGAGCTTCAGCAAACTGACTACAAGGGCCCTACATGTCAACAATGAGGTTAAAAAGGGTTAAAAACAACAAGGGACTGAATCTGTAAACTTTGAAACTTGTTTTGCAAGTTAAGCCGGTCCACGCGACCCGCGTAAGACCCCCCTTAAATCTTACGCGGCCCGCCTCAGCTGGTCCAGATCAGAAACATCATGCCAGGTGCGGGTTTAAGCTGTTACAACGCCTAAGTCTAGTTTGTATCGATTTCTAGGAGTTATAAGTCGGTTTATAAATCATCTAGGACACCTGGAGTGATCCTAGGATGTCCCATTACACCTGGAAGTGATCTATGATCTTGCAATTGACTATATAAAGGACCTTAGTTTATGTGTTCTTGGCACATCAATTGAAACAACTTCAAAAGGACCTGCATCTGGAGCTTGCAAACACTAGGAGAAGAATTTGAAGTGTAGAAAAGACAGCTAAGACCTTTAGTAAGCCTCTAATTACTTGATTAGTCATTTCAATTAGCTTAATTACTCTAAAGTCAAACTTATCGTAAATTAAGTTTGACTTTCGTTTTAATTACGTATGGACCAGCCACTGATCAAATTGAAAGTGGTTATGGGACCATACTAAGGTAGGTGACTAAACCCTAAAAGGACACCTCCTAATTATCTCGTTTGACTGGTCAATTGTCGGGTCAAAGTAGTTTGACAAAAAGTCAAACTGGACAGAATGTTTGAAAATGACTAAAATTAATAAATCAGAGGTTCTAAATTATATTTTAACATTCTAATGACTTGGTAATTAATATTAAATCATGTTTTATCAGTCCTAACCCGACAATTAATAGTCTAAGGTCAGTTTATAACCGAAAGTCGCAAAAGCTTGACTTTTGCTCTGACTTTCAGTTCTGACCCGTTCAAGCTTAATTCTTCCAAGTTTTAAGCTTCCATTAGGACCACATTACGCAGTAGTATAACCCTCTGGAGTTATATTGCATGGTGCCTAGTGGTTTGAATTATATGCACTTGATCATAATTATGCTGAATAATGGCATAAACGCCCTTTTGACATACAACTGAGATTTTTAGCAATGTGAATGGACTAACACCATTACTACTGATATTTAGACTTCTCTCGAAAATTTGACAGCAGTTTGAGGTCTAGATTAGGAGTTATGCTCAAAAGCGTAATTAAGGAGCTTTTTATTATTTAAATGGCGTAATTAGCATAAAGCCTATCTAAACCAAATTTTTGACATCAAACTTTTTACCTACGGATGTAAAATAATATTTTGGGATTTTTGAAGATTTTTAATTATTTTTAGGCTGAGCATAACATAGGATTATAGCTTGATTTCGGTAATTGTCGGTTTTACCCTTTTCATGCATAAAATGAGTTTCACTTAACACTTTGATGTCAAACTTTTTGCTACTGATTTTATATAATAAATAAACTATTTTGAACTTTATAAACTGATCAAAAACTCAGATTTCCTATTTTAACCCGAATATCCCTTAAAATCGACTTTTAAGCGTTTTTAGCAGATAGTATGAGTTAAAACTATATTTGACATATAAAACTTATTACTTACTGATGTTTTTAGTTAATTTATATAATTAAATAGTAAGCCAAATTTTTTAAACTCAGAAGTGTATTTTGACCTTAAAGCTTATGTGAAATTACCAAAATGCCCATATGGTGCATAGTTTGGTTATATAAGATAAATTTCACATATATAAAATACCATACTGATATAACTTATAAAAATGCATATTTTTACTGATTGAATCAAACCTGAAACTCAGTTTAATAATTAAACTCTTTTATGAGCATTAAAATTACCAAAATGCCCTTATAAGACTCATTTTGGTTTAAATTACTTTTTGGGCATATATGTTAACATCTTACTGATGTATTAACATATTTTGAGCATAATGACGATTAAGACTTGTATATAATTTATTTGGTTGCCCATTACGCATTTACGCGTTCGGATCGGCTTATGTAACTAGTTTACATAAAATAATCGAAACGGGCTTAACCTTATCAATAAATTCTCAATTTCCAGAATGTGATTAGTCTACCCATATTATACAAGTATCCAAGCTTGTCGGGTCTAAATTACATTCTATTCCGGTCTCCGCTTAATTGACCATTTAGAATCGTAAGGTTTCCTTCTAGCTAGCCGGTCTAAGTCCATGACTAAATTAAAGACCCGTTTGCATCCTAATAGGTTAATAAACCTTCTATACAGCTTAAATAGCTTCCGGTAGAAGGTAAATTCAAAAGGCTTTAGGATTTTACTTCTAGCATCAGGTAAATACTTTTAACTTATTTCCCTTTATACGGGCTTGGGATATGGTATTATAATAATACCACTTGGTCGGGTATGAAATCATTTAATCGGATTGTGATTAATAAATTTACATAACCCGTTTTAATCTGTCTTGTTTGATAACATAAGCATTGGGGGTTAATATGACCGTGTCCTGGATATCCTCGGCTCACTTCATTTGAAATTGGCCACGACCTATGCACGGGGTGTAGGCATACACCTGACAGATGCAAATGCTAAAATATAAACCCACATGTTGGGGATAACTTCTTTGTGGGTTCTATAAGTGGTGAGTCGGTTAATCAAGACCGGCTTCCAACCGGCCCCAATTGTAAGACAAACTTGTAAATCTGTATACAAGATTATATTTAAATAATTGATGTGTGCAAAATGCAACATATAAATTACATCAATTGTGGCATAAAACTAACCCTTTTTTAGTACTAATGTTGGAAA
The DNA here is from genome assembly GCA_030545235.1 of Helianthus tuberosus. Classification (NCBI taxonomy): domain Eukaryota; kingdom Viridiplantae; phylum Streptophyta; class Magnoliopsida; order Asterales; family Asteraceae; genus Helianthus; species Helianthus tuberosus. The sequence goes on from JARYGA010053502.1 coordinate 42,967, forward strand.
AAGTGTGCTTTTGTCTTCCTTTTGTATTTTCAGGATTAAATGAGCTCAAATCAACAAAAGAAGCAAAAAGACAGCAAAATCTAACATAAATACAAGAAAAGGAACAAACGTGACATGCCCGACCCCACGACAGCATCTTCCCAAGCAAAACAAGAAGACAGAAGATTGAACATGCCCCGTGCTCAGCAAGCACGGGGGCGTGCCCAAGTGTCAGCAGAAAAGACAAAGTGGTAGAAGCTTCTATTGCCCACCACGGGGCCGTGCTCAGCGGACACGGGGCCGTGGTCAACTATAAGATTCGCAGAATCCAGGCAAATCTTCATAGTACAAATATTCTTCTGCACACGGGGTCATGCTCAGTGGACACGGGGGTGTGGTCAACTAATAAAAACAAGCTACATTAAATGAAGAAAGAGAGGATGTGGACACGGGGCCGTGCCCACTGGACACGGGGCAGTGCCCGAGCTTCTGTTCAGCCTATAAATAGGAGTGCTTGGCTCGAGCTCAAACCATCCCTTGGCACACCACCTCTCTCACACTTCACCCACCACCACCATAACACCATCATCCACCACCATCATCCACCACCATCATCCATTGTCCATCATAGAGTGTGTGAGTCGTCTAGGGATCCAAGATTGATCGTAAGAGTTCTTGACAATCAAGGCCATGTTTGCCTAAGTCTCTTACATCACTTTGTGAAGAAAAGTGTCTAGTGTAATACTTTTTATTTTTAATCTTTTCGCACTTTTTACTTGGTTTTGTATTAATGACTTTAATAACTAGTTTCTTATGTTGAAGGTGATTCTTCCTTATCGTTTGGCCGTGGTGTCTTGGCATTATTTTTCTGTCTATATAAAATAAAAGATTTTCACCATTCATATCTCCACGGTCTATATGGAGGTATGTTGGCTACCTGGTCAGGGGTTAAGGGAACAGTTTGGTAAGAGTCTTGCCGTTGTTCAGCGTTTAGAGATCCTGCAAGGGACCTGGGTCAAATTTAGTAGGACCTCCTTCAATGCTTAACGGTATTGGATGGAGGGGGTCCAAACTCTTTAATCCCCTCATAAGTTAAACTATTGTTAATCCTATAACCCGGCTATTTAGGACTGTATCCCGACTGACTCAGACTACTTAGCCGAGGGTAACGCCACCTTCAAAAGAGGGGCCTACCATAATTTGCATTAATAACTTAATTAATTATCTTTCAATAATCCGACCCTTTAGGATTGTATCCTTGCTGACTCAAACTACTGGGTTGAGGGTAACGTCACCTCCAAAAGAGGGGCCTACTACAATAAGTAAGATAATCTCTTAAATAAGTGCAAAAGTGCGAAGATAATCAAAGGTTACAATATACACGAGTCGGAACCAAGTGATTCATCTTGTCTATCTGTTTTTATTTTTATTTTTATTTTCAGCATTTTAGTTAATTTTTATTTTCCTTAGTTTAAAACATTTTTCTAAACTTTGTGATTTGATTAGACGTTGAGGATAAACCGGTACTAAAAGCTCTTGTGTCCTTGGACGACCTCGGTATCTTACCAACACTATACTACGCTCACGATGGGTGCACTTGCCCATATGTGTGTTTAGTGTTAGTAAATATCGTGTTTTATAAATTTAAAACTTGGCTAACAAGTGTTAAAAAGGGCTTAAAATATACATTAAAAACTAACGACACTACACACGCATGAAGTTTTTGGCGCCGTTGCCGGGGACACAAGGATTTTAAGAAAGTTAGGAATCAACGGCCTAATCATTTTTTCTTATTTTTCATTTTTTTAGTATTTTTCTTAGTTTTTCAGTTTCTGCAAAGCTCAGCACGGGCCGTGCCTGGTCGGACACGGGCCGTACCCAGCATTATCACTGGCAATTTTTATTTTCCGAGTTACAGAGAGCTGAGCACGGGGCCGTGTCGGTGCAACACGGGGTCGTGTCCAACTCCCAGTAACAGGGATCCTGAGAACAATCACTGTAACTCTGACCACGGGCCGTGTTCACTGAGCACGGAGCCGTGGTGAACCTTCTGACCAACATTCTTTTCTGCTTTTTGTGCAGGACTTGGAACCTCGGCGCCACATTTGAACTTCCTACGTAGTGTATGAGCTCCAGTTCTAGTAGAGATATAAAAGAACCTCTAGAAGAACCCGAACGCTTTCTCAGAAAAAGACTTAAAGCTAAAAATTAAGAGAAAGTTTTGGGGGACCCACTTCCAATGGCGGACCAACGTACCCTAATGGATTACCTACGGCCCACCGTAGGTAATCTCGGCGCCGCTATCAATGCACCAAATGTCGAAGCCAATAACTTCGAACTTCGACCGCATTTGATACAAATGCTTCAAAACTCCGCAACCTTTCATGGGCTTGCGGACGAGGATCCCCATCTACATATTACTAATTTCTTAGAAATATGTGATACCTTTCGGATCAATGGAGCATCAAATGACGCCATCCGCCTTCGAATGTTTCCATTTTCACTAAAAGACCGAGCTAAGGCTTGGCCTAACACCCTCCCAGTTGGCTCGGTAAACACCTGGGATGAACTAGCCCAAAAGTTTTTATATAAGTATTTCCCTCCTGCTAAAAAGGCTAAATTAATGACTGAAATTAATACATATTCAGAAGAGGATGGGGAATCCTTATATGAAACTTGGGAAAGGTTCAAGGAGCTACTAAGAAAGTGTCCTCATCACGGTCTTGCGGTATGGCAACAAGTATCCACTTTCAACAATGGGTTGTTGCCATACACAAGACAAACACTTGATTCTAGCTCCGGGGGACTTTTAGGTAATCGTCGCCCAAATGAAATATATAATCAAATTGAGAAAATTGCTCAAACTAATTTTCAATGGCACACTCCCCGAGGCAATAAATCTATTGCGCCGGGCGCCCATAAGGTTGATGAAAGCACTTCTTTACAAGCCCAAATCGAAGCCCTTTCTTCAAAAATAAAAAAATTAGAAATGACAAAAACGGTCTCGGTTATGGCTTGTGAATGGTGTGGTGGGGCACATGAAAATTGGAGTTGTATGAAAGAATTAGATGAACAAACGGAAACGGTAAACTACATTGATAACAGACCTAGGCCGTCGGGTCCTCCAACGGGTACCTACAACCAAGGATGGCGTAACCACCCAAACCTTGGTTGGAGAGATCCCGACAATAGTAGTAACCTACAAAACCAACGAACTAAATTTCAACAACCACAAAACTTTTCTCAACAACAAGGTGGACGAGAAAGGCTTGAAGATACTGTATCTCACCTCATCTCCGACACCGAAAAGAAAAACTCGGATCGATTTCAGCAATTGGAATCGAATTTTAGAAATCAACAACCTAGCATTCAAAACATTGAAAAACAATTAAATCAAGTAGCTCAAAATTTCTCCGAGAAACCACAAGGCGCGCTACCTAGCAATACCGAAACCAACCCAAAAGCACAAGTACATCTTATCACATTGAGAAATCGAACCGTGGGTCCCGAGGAGGCTCCATTACCGCCAGATGAAAAAAACCAGTCCAACCAAACCACGACTCCACCCGCACCCCAACCAGAAAAGGCTTCTTTACCGAATCAAGAGCCCACCAATACTCCTCCGATTCCGTACCCCGGTAGGTTAAATCATCAAAAGACCGATGAGCAATTCGCAAAGTTCAAAAATTTACTAAAACAATTGCATGTTAATATTCCTTTTATTGAAGTCCTTACCCAAATGCCTAAATATGCAAAATTTATGAGGGACTTCCTCACTCATAAAAGGAAAATTGAATCATTGCAATTAGTTAACTTAGGCGAAGAATGCTCCGCCTTAGTACTCAACAAACTTCCACAAAAGAAAATTGATCCGGGAAGTTTCACGATTCCTTGCTCGATTGGGGAGTCCCCCGTTCGTAATGCATTAGCCGATCTTGGGGCTAGCATTAACCTCATGCCCACATCGATGTTCAAACGACTCGGCCTAGGAACAACGAGCCCTACAAAGTGAGCATACAACTCGCCGACAGATCCGTCAAATTTCCACAAGGTGTCGCTGAAAACCTATTGGTCAAAGTTGACAATTTCGTTTTCCCAACCGACTTTGTCATCCTAGACATGGAAGAAGACGCCGATGTTCCTCTCATCCTCGGGAGGCCATTTCTAGCCATCTTTGGAGTTGGAAAGAGAGTAGAAGACGAAGACTCGGTCGACTACATGAAGGTCATAGACTCAAGCTTGGATGACGCTCTCCGACGGTGTAACATGGGATGTGAAACATCCCACTTGGGTAACATATGACCAGGCTTTGGGTCTAGCCAAGGACCCTTATAAACGTGGCGCACCACGGAGGCATTCCGCGGAACTATCCTTGGTTTAACTTAGATTAGTTTTTATGTTTTCTAGTTATTTTTAATTTTCAGGAAAAAAACACACTTGAGATGGCAAAGGATACAAGGGAAACTTGAACCAGCACCCCATGTAGGAAAATAGGACCAGCCGACAAAATTTCTTCATTACAGTAAGTTCGGCACGGGCCGTGTCCGCCCAACATGGCCCCGTGCTGCACAGTCTGCAGAAATACCCAGTTCAGGTACACTGGACACGGGCCGTATTCACCCAACATGCCCCCGTGTCCAGGCTTCTGCTTCTCTTGATTTAATTTTGTTACTGGCACTTGAACACGGGGCCGTGCCCGGACAACACGGGGCCGTGTTCAGCTCCCAGTAACACAAAATTTTTGCTTTCCCACACCTTTTTACTCATTCAACCAACCTAAAAATTTATTTTTGGGACACATTGAGGACAATGTGTAATTTAAGTGTGGGGGGATGCTAAAACCTTGAATCTTGCAAGTCCTAAACACAAGTCTTACACAAAACTCTATTGGAACCGCTAATCACCCCAAATTTTTTTCAAAAATTTTCATTTTTTTACTTGTCTAGGTTTAATTCGGGAATTTCAAGTTCTAAAAAGGTTATATTTTTACAAATTTACAACTGATAGCGTCGTGATAAAAAGAACCAACATAAGAAAATTATGAAAAGGCATGACAAGCTTAGTTAAAATTTTATTATATATACTTGATCACATAAAAACCCATTCCCACAAAAGTGAGTTTTGAGCCTTTATTAAGCATACAAATACATATCATTAAACTAAATGCTCATTTTTCGTTTCTTGTGTGAATAGACGCTTGGTTCTTACGACTCTAGAACTTGCCATGACGATACATTCCCGGTCCTTACCAACTTAAACCCAAGTAAGTAAATGATGGAGGCATTAGGACTAACCCTTTTTATTTCTACACCATTATTTTTCTTTTTTTTACCACCTACCTAAAATCTCCCTAGTTAGCCCCTTTGAGCCTAAACCTTTTCATTTCATAACCCAAACCAAACACCCTTTCACCCACCAAAACCTTTTTTTATTTTTAACCCTTTGTTTTAGTAACAAGCTTGGTTTTTCATTTGACTTTGAAAAAAAATGTGTTGATGATGAAGTAAAAGAAAATAAACAAATAAGTTTATCAAAAATATCTTTGTTTGAATAATAGCTTCATCAAAATAAAAGTTACAAAAATAAAAAGTCTTACGAAAACCGACGCTTGTTACGCTTTTTCGCCCTTTTTTACTAACCACTAACCCAACCACCTACCTTTAACCCAAGCCTAACCCTTCACCCAAAAAGTCCTCTTGATATTTACAAAGGTATGTAGTTAAAAAGGAGGATGATTGATTGCTTGGCAAGCCTATGGTAGGAGTAAGTTCCATGCCGCTCTCGAGTGATTCACTAAAATACATCTTCGGCCGAGTGTTGAGTGATCCCCCGTAAGGTATGTGAACTTGTATATAAAGAGAATTTTAAAGAGGCATGTTATGCCCTAATAAGTAATTTATCTTATGAAAAGTTTTAAATAAATCATGACGAATAGGATTGTAAATAAATAAAAATAAAACTTAATAAAGAATCTTGGAAATCCCGACACTCTATGACAAGCCCGAAAACTTTCTCTTCTAGCCATTCCATTTGGGTGTGTAAAGCCACATTATAAAGAGTTTTGCTTGAGGACAAGCAAAGATTCAAGTGTGGGGGTATTTGATGTGTGCAAAATGCAACATATAAATTACATCAATTGTGGCATAAAACTAACCCTTTTTTAGTACTAATGTTGGAAAAAGTGTGCTTTTGTCTTCCTTTTGTATTTTCAGGATTAAATTAGCTCAAATCAACAAAAGAAGCAAAAAGACAGCAAAATCTAACGTAAATACAAGAAAAGGAACAAACGTGACATGCCCGACCCCACGACAGCATCTTCCCAAGCAAAACAAGAAGACAGAAGACTGAACACGCCCTGTGCTCAGCCAGCACGGGGGCGTGCCCAAGTGTCAGCAGAAAAGACAAAGTGGTAGAAGCTTCTATTGCCCACCACGGGGCCGTGCTCAGCGGACACGGGGCCGTGGTCAACTATAAGATTCGCAGAATCAAGGCAAATCTTCATAGTACAATTATTCTTCTGCACACGGGGTCATGCTCAGCGGACACGGGGGCGTGGTCAACTAATAAAGACAAGCTGCATTAAATGAAGAAAGAGAGGATGTGGACACGGGGTCGTGCCCGAACTTCTGTTCAGCCTATAAATTGGAGTGCTTGGCTCAAGCTCAAACCATCCTTTGTCACACCACCTCTCTCACACTTCACCCACCACCCACCACCACCATAACACCATCATCCACCACCATTATCCATTGTCCATCATAGAGTGTGTGAGTCATCTCGGGATCCAAGATTGATCGTAAGAGTTCTTGACAATCAAGGCCATGTTTGCCTAAGTCTCTTACATCACTTGGTGAAGAAAAGTGTCTAGTGTAATACTTTTTATTTTTAATCTTTTCGCACTTTTTACTTGGTTTTGTATTAATGACTTTAATAACTAGTTTCTTATGTTGAAGGTGATTCTTCCTTATCGTTTGGCCGTGGTGTCTTGGCATTATTTTTCTGTCTATATAAAATAAAAGATTTTCACCATTCATATCTCCACGGTCTATATGGAGGTATGTTGGCTACCTGGTCAGGGGTTAAGGGAACAGTTTGGTAAGAGTCTTGCCGTTGTTCAGCGTTTAGAGATCCTGCAAGGGACCTGGGTCAAATTTAGTAGGACCTCCTTCAATGCTTAACGGTATTGGATGGCGGGGGTCCAAACTCTTTGATCCCCTCATAAGTTAAACTACTATTAATACTATAACCTGACTATTTAGGACTGTATCCCTGCTGACTCAGACTACTTAGCCGAGGGTAACATCACCTTCAAAAGAGGGGCCTACCATAATTTGCATTAATAACTTAATTAATTATCTTTCAATAATCCGACCCTTTAGGATTGTATCCTTGCTGACTCAAACTACTGGGTTGAAGGTAACGTCACCTCCAAAAGAGGGGCCTACTACAATAACTAAGATAATCTCTTAAATAAGTGAAAAAGTGCGAAGATAATCAAAGGTTACACTATACACGAGTCGGAACCAAGTGATTCATCTTGTCTATCTGTTTTTATTTTTATTTTTATTTTCAGCATTTTAGTTAATTTTTATTTTCCTTAGTTTAAAACATTTTTCTAAACTTTTTGATTTGATTAGACGTTGAGGATAAACCGGTACTAAAAGCTCTTGTGTCCTTGGACGACCTCGGTATCTTACCAACACTATACTACGCTCACGATGGGTGCACTTGCCCATATGTGTGTTTAGTGTTAGTAAATATCGTGTTTTATAAATTTAAAACTTGGCTAAAAAGTGTTAAAAAGGGCTTAAAATATACATTAAAAACTAATGACACTACACACACATCAATAATTGTCCCATGTTATAAAAGATTTGTGCCATGTGCACTTAAATCAATTTTCATAAATGTTTTGAAAGAGTCAGTTAATTGTATTTACCAGTGTAAACTGACGTATTTTCTTAAAGACTGATTTAACAGGTACTTCTCGTAATAGGCTGGAGCTATTAGGTGTCATAAGAGGATCTTGCAAATCCATAGATACCTGAAGTCTGTTATTTTGTTTCTTTGTATTTATTTATGATCCGCCTGTGGATCTTATTACATTCCAGTCTGTATATTCTTTCACTTGAACACTCAGACATTATGGTTTGTAATAGTTTATTCACCAAGCCTTCCGTTGTGCTATTTTATTGTGTGTATTGACTATGATGATATCAACTACGTCACGATACTCTCCGCCGGGCCCACCGGTAATATGTGGAAATATCGGGGTGTGACAGCAACGAACATTCCGGAACATGATCATAAGCCAAAAATACTTTAAATATCCTTTACATAGCTTAGAAATAGGCTTTGAGGGGTTCGGTATGCGAAAATACGCTTATTTGATCAATAGGGACTAAAAGCGTCAAAAAATGCATAAGTTTGCATTTACGCGCATAAATTACGTTCTGAACATATCCGGACATCCAAAATTTTTTGTAATCATTAAAATATTTTATTTTAGTGATTGGAATGCAAAAATACCACTCGTCTCGTAATTTGGATCGTTTTCGCGTCCGTTCGAGTTTTCGTCGTAATTAACCGAATAACGCAACCGTACGACCAAATGAACCGACATCCGAGATGTTTTCAAGCATATTTTATGTTCCCTATGCTTTAACATCATTGTAGATCCTTGAAATGGGGTTAACGGGGCTTAAATGCATCAGAAAACAAGTTTTGTGTTTGCAGGGACCATTTTTTGACAATTCTGGATAGTTGGTCGCGGGCCGCGTAAGCCCTGGTTATATCCTACGCGGGGCGCGACAGCCTCAAATGGCAGACACATTGAATCTGGTTCAGCAGCCTGTTTCCATTGATTTTTACCGTGGTTTTAAGATACCTTGAGCTTGTTTTTGTGTTCCCCCTGTATTAGAAACTATGGGTAACATGTGTATGGCCAAGATCAAGCTTTGATTTGCTCAAAAACACATGTAATCATCCTAATGATTCAAGGTTTCCTATAAACCCATCACTTTTTCCATTTTCATTTGCTCATTCACCTCAAATCAGCTCTAAGTTGAAGCTATCACTTGTTGAAGGTTTTATACCTGAGTTTTCTTGTTCTATCTCCAAGCTTGGACCCTTTGTAAGCTTCTTTCATGCTTGTTTATGCTTTTCAAGCATGAAAGTCAAACAGTGTTTGACTTTCTGCTTTGACCATGAATTGGTCAAGTCGAAGTTCAATCGAGCTTTGCAACGTGAGCGTAATCACGATGGTTATAGTCCCTTGTGACTATACCCTTGGCCCATGCAATCAAGCTAGAAGAACAGATGATATGGAAAGCCAAAACTGGTTCTCAACAGTTGATCACAATAAGCAGTGCATGACCTAGACTTTCCCCAATGAGAGTGTTTATCTATCAGCTGATGATCTCTAAGTATTGATCTACACAACAACTGTTTAGTCAAAGAACTGCTGAAGATACAATGACTGAAGTCCAAACAACTGATGTCTCTCAAGTACTGATGAAGATTAAAGCACTGCTGACTCAAGGTCTGATTATCCTTTGAAGAAAGCATTGATCCTCAACATCAATGCTTAGGCTACAACAGTCGAAAGCTGCATCAGTGTTTTGTATAAGCAGTGTTTATTGTAATCAGTGTTTAGAATATATCAGTTGTTAGAGGTTGTTAGATGTCACTATCTAGGTAACATCAGCTTAGATGCTCAGTGGTTAGGTTTGTACTATAAATAGAACAATACCTGTACTGTTCTATTAGCTCTTTCGCACCAAGTCATCTTGTACGAACAAATCAGTGAGCTCAGGCTGAGGGGGAGTTTAGTTGCATGCACGCATAGTTGATCTTTGTAATTGATACAATCATTTGACTAAATTAAATCATGTTTGTTGAAAACTATTCTTCTTTGATTGTGTGTTAAAGTTTATTTCCATTTCCGCTGCACATTAATCTCTGTTTCATCTTCCATTTCTATTAAATAACATAATCTAAAGAAACTCAGATCCTAACAATTGGTATCAGAACATAGGACAGTGAAATTCGATCTAACAATTAATTTGACATAAAAGTTCAGCTCAAATTTATTGATACTTAAAATTGTTCGTATCAGTTGAAAAAACAGAGTACGAGGTAATCACGTACAAAGTTGATTATTCAAAAACTTTTGTAAAATCTATCAAGATGACATCACAATCACACGACCTTCACAACACTGGAACACTATTCAAGCCACCTATGTCACACCCCGCCTAAATCAGAGTTGGCGTGACTGGACCGGTATCTTCATTGCACAACGGAAGCAGTTAAGCTAAGACTTCTAGAAAACGAACGCCCTCTAAGTACTCGAATTCCCATGGGTTCTCCTATTCCAACCGTTCCATATTTTAAGGAAGTAACATGAGAAAGAAACATGCGAAAAATCAACATAAGGTTGAGCGAGTTCATAGTTTGTTCGGAAAAGATTTAAAACCAATCTTTTTGTTTACCGGTTTCAAAGTTGAGGAGAAAATTGAGTAAAATCATTTTCTCGGCATGTTATATGAAAATTGTAGGTCTAGCCCACGAGAGTCTTTGTAAGCAGGACCAACCCATCCTCTTACTCATGCATAAGTTGAAAAACGTTACCAAGTTCGTAACTCCATGTGTCATTAGTTTGCGTCTAATGACTATTAAAACATTTGAAGGTTTTGAGTATCGAAAGTTGGTATGTAAGCGTCTATGAAGCTAATGATCATTAATGTGCAGCTAAGACATTAATATGTGTGCCGACATAGGAGGCACTCAACCCGGTAGACGATTTAAGTGCCGATTCACTTCGACAGGGACACAAAAGCACTCTAAGTGGCCGCACAAGGACCGTAAGTGGGGCTCGCCCGTACCCGATAGATCTACCCTTTGTTCCATAGTCCTTAAAAGGATTAATGGTGCCTAAGTTAGCGCCTATTCGCACGTGATCCAAGAATTCATTCCATAGCTTAATCATACCTAGTTAATATGTATTTCAAAAGAAAAGGGGGACATAAACCCATTGGGTTGTCTCGTTGTTCGTACGCAGACCAACCCAGTCCCGTTATTGTGACTAGGACATCCCCGTGACTAGTCATGAAAATCATGCACGTTTGCAAGAATACGCGCTTGTTTTGTAAAACCGGTATGTTTAGTATAAACCTTTCGTAAACCATTCGAGTTCGTTGAAATTCATTTGCAACATGGTTTATAAATATGTGTTTTCATTCATCGAAATAGTGTTTGCTTTTGCAAAAACTTGCATGTCTTTCCACCCCCAAAAACATTTGTAAAAATGTAAAACCGTAAAAAATGGGGGTTATGAACTCACCTTGATGTCCTTGTGCAAAGCTAGCTAAATGTGATTCCATGATGTCATTCCAAGATCGTGAATTCGCTAGCGTGCAACTATAGCATTCCTTACAGGGAATAACTTATCAGTTTCTAATTTAAACGTAGCTACACTACGTGTCCGAGCTCTACCGAATCGTTAACTAAACGATTCTATATAGGTGTTAATATTTTGGTTTGAAATAACCAAACTATTGTTAGTTGATCCTGTTTAGTAAGGTAATTATATTTACACAAATATATATATATATATATATATATATATATATATATATATACATAAACGTAACTATATTATTGAAGCCATGTTAGTCGTCGCGAATAGTAGGCGTAGATGAATAATGGTACGGAAATGTGTCGTACTTCGTTTAGAAGTTTGAAATAAACATAAACTATTATATTTATTTTTATTTTTATAAATGTATATGAATTTACGACATTTGAAATAAATATAACAATTATATTTATTTTATAAAAGTTATACGAATGACGACGTTTGAACGAAATATAACTAACTATAGTTTTGTTGTGAAAGTTTTCGAGGTTTGGGCATTTGAAACAAATATAAATGGTTATATTTATTTTAGATTATACATCGGTTTTTCATTAACTTATAACGTCGTAAAAATAAATACGTCTTTTATTCATTCTATAAGAAAGCTCGGATTTCAACAAGTGTCGTTTAAACAATAAAATTATGTTTTGTATTTCGGATTTTTGCGGAAATCGGGCAGAGTTTCCACTGTTTTTGGATGATCCCGACAACTAAAGTGTCAATAAAATTTCAAATTCCAACAATAATTCAACAATAACTTTTCAACAATACATAATCTTTTGTCGAGTTTGCAAAATGGAAATAATCACTAAATGTAAACTACGATGGTTCAAGCTCGGTTCGCGTAAACTATAACGTATATAAACAATGTATAAACTACGAAATTAGAATTCGCTTCGTTTAAATTTTTACCGATTCTTCGTGCCGTTTCGTCGAACCGCGTTGGCTAACTTTGACCCGGTGTTGTTTGTTTTGACCAGAGTTGACCGCTGTTGACCTGGGTTTGACCGAGTTGACCCGAACACCAAAACTGACCTGTTGACCGAGTTTGACCACACTTGACCCGGACCCGAACCTAACATCAAAGCTGTCCGCATTGACTGTAGTTGACCCGAATCTAATCACATTGACCCGCGTTGACCCGAACCTGAACCGAGTTGAACCGTGTTGACCCGAACCTGAACCCGGTTGAACCAAAATGTATTCTTATATTTTTAGAAAACTCAAAATATAAAAGTGTTGGTTTTAAATGAATTTTTTTTAACCAAACAAACCTCTATGGGTGAACGATCTACATAAACAACTTGTACAACAACAACAATAACAACCATACCCAGTAAATCCCACAAATAGCAAAGCTACTCATAGGGTCTGGGGAGGGTGGGATGTAGAGAGACCTTGCCTCTATCCCTAGGGATAGAGAGGCTGCTTCCAGAAGAGACCCTCGGCTCCAAAACGAACAGCAAACCAACACATCAAGTCCAAGAATATAGAAAAATAGACTAGAGAAAAAATAAGTCACCTATACGAAGCAAGTGATCAGAGTGGCACAGTATAATGTAAAACATGTATAATAGCATACAACATCATTTGGGCATATACACAAGAAGTCAATCGTCGGTAAAGTCACTTAAAAGAATAAGAAAACCTACTTCCCTAAAAACACCTAAGACCTTACTGCAGTATCCTCTAGAAGTCCTCAACCCTAATCCTACGCCTCCACGAAGTCCTATCTTGGACCATGTCCTCAGAAAGATGTAACTCTAGTAAATCATGCCTAATCTGCTCTTCCCATGTCAGTTTGGGTCTGCCTCTTCATCTCTTCCCCTACACAATAAGAGTTTCCACTACTCTAACTGGTGCTGTCGTTTGTCTCCGCTTCACATGCCCAAACCATCTCAATCTCCCTTCCTTAATCTTATCCGATATACTAGCCACTCCTAATCTCTCCCTAAAAACCTCATTTCTTATCCTATCCAACCTCGTGTGTCCACATATCCACCTCAGCATCCTCATCTCTACTACCTCCATCTTGCGCGCTTGTGTCTTCTTGATAGCCCAACAGTCTGTTCCATACAGCATAGCTGGTCTAACTGCAACCCTATAAAATTTTCCCTTTAGTTTAGTAGGGAACCTCCTATCGCACAATACTCCACTGGCTGCCTTCCATCTACACCAGCCAGCCTGTATGCGATGGGTTACATCACTATCTATGTCACCATCCCTTTGTACAAACGACCCCAAATATTTAAATTTAGTAACCTGCGGGACCAATTGATCCTCAATGGTGATTTGGGTGTCATCGTCATCGGCTACACCACTGAAATCACAGTGTAGATACTCAGTCTTAGAACGACTAATCCTTAGGCCCTTGCCCTCTAGAGCTAATCGCCACTCCTCTACCCTCGCGTTCAGGCACTGTTTAGTTTCTGCTATCAACACAATATCGTCTGCAAAAAGCATGCACCACGGAACTGTCTCCTGGATCAACTTGGACAACTCATCCAAGACCACCGCAAAAAGGAAAGGGCTCAACGCAGACCCTTGGTGGATTCCTACCTCCACAGGAAAGAAGTCTGTATCCCCTACGGGCGCGCGGACACTAGTTTCCGTTCTATCGTATGTATCCTTAATTATGTCTATATACTTCCCAGGTAGCCCTTGACCCTCCAAACTATCCCAAATCAGTTGTCGTGGAACACTGTCATATGCCTTTTCAAGGTCGATGAACACCATATGTAAATCTTGTTTCTTCGCTCTATATTTTTCCATCAGTCTCCTTAGAATATGTATCGCTTCTGTAGTTGACCTCCCTTTCATGAATCCAAATTGGTTTACTGAAACTTGCGTTTCTCTTCTAATTCTAGTTTCAATTACTCTCTCCCAGAGCTTCATAGTGTGGCTTAGCAGTTTGATTCCTCTGTAGTTCCCACAACATTGAGCGTCTCCTTTATTCTTGTATAAAGGCACCACGACACTTCTCCTCCACTGATCTGGCATTTTTCCAGTCTTGAAAATGCTATTGAACAAAAGTGTTAACCATCGGACTCCTTCTTCCCCCAAACACTTCCACACCTCAATCGGTATGTTGTCCAAACCTACTGCCTTGCCTCTTCCCATCTTCCTAAGTGCCATCCTCACCTCTTCATGTGTGATCCTCCTGCAGTAGCAATTATTCTGTTGTCGCCTTTGGGTTCTGGGATTGCTGCTATCTTGTTGGTATGCCCTACCGTCGTTGAAAAGATTATGGAAGTAGGTTTGCCATCTCAACTTAATGTCATGTGCCTTGACTAAAACACTTCCATCCTCTCCTTTGATAAACTTTACTACTCCTAGGTCTTGTCTTCTTCGCTCCCTAGCTTTTGAAATCTTGAACATATCGTGCTCCCCCTCTTTCGTTTCCAAACGTTCATACATTTGTTTATAAGCTGTGTTTTTCGCCTCGGTCACCGCCTTTTTCGCTTCCCTTTTTGCCTTCTTGTATATCTCCCTCACCCTCAACCGCTCCTCCTCATCTGTGCACCTCAAAAGATCTCTAAAACTCTATTGCTTAGCCTTTATTTTGGCATGCACGTCTCCATTCCACCACCAGGACTCCTTATGCCCACTAGTCTTTCCTGTTGTTACCCCTAGCGTCTCATTTGCCACCGTAGTGATCGTCGTCGCCATATCCTCCCACATCCGGTTTGCGTCGTCAGCTAGCTGCATCGATGCCATCGAGTTAACTTTATCTCTAAACATAGTAATTTTTTCTCCCTTCAGGTCTCCCCAACGGATCCTAGGTCGGGTTTTCCTCTCCCCCTCAGTTAGCCTTACTTTTATGGCTATATCTGCTACCAGCAAATGGTGTTGAGCCGCAATAGTCTCCCTTGGTATAACCTTGCAGTCCATCCACATCCGTCGATCTTCCTGTCTCATCAGAAGATAGTCGATTTGCGTGTTACGCCCTCCGCTACTAAAAGTGATCAAATGAGATTCCCTCTTCCTAAAGAACGAGTTTATAATACCTAGGCCGTGAGCTGCTGTGAAGTCTAGAAGGTCTCTACCGGGGTTATTCCTATCGCCAAAACCAAAACCCCCATGTACCAACTCAAAGCCATCACTGTCCTTACCAATGTGCCCGTTAAAATCTCCTCCTATAAAAATTTTCTCCTCCCTAGGTATGTCCCTTACTACTACATCTAGACAATCCCAGAACTCTCTTTTCTCTTGTTCTCCTAGTCCCACTTGCGGTGC
Source organism: Helianthus tuberosus (assembly GCA_030545235.1). NCBI lineage: Eukaryota > Viridiplantae > Streptophyta > Magnoliopsida > Asterales > Asteraceae > Helianthus > Helianthus tuberosus. Next base: position 58,601 of record JARYGA010053502.1, read on the forward strand.
ATAGGCGCATACCACTGTCACAACTTGCTCACCTAATACTAACCTTAGCACCATAATTCTATCGTTGTGTCGTATCACCTCAATTACATTCTTATGCAGTTCCATAGACACCAAAAATCCTACCCCATTCTTGGCTCCATCCGACCCGGAATACAACAACTTATATCCATTCCGCTCTTCTGCTCTGTGTCCTTTCCACCTAGTCTCCTGAAGGCACGCTATATGTACCCTACGTCTTTTAAGAGCGTCTATCACTTCCAAAAATTTACTACTAAGAGTTCCTACGTTCCAAGATGCCACCCGTAAACTACACCCTCTAACTTTACCCTTCCCTGCACCTCTCGTCCTTGGACATGAACAACTTGTAAAGTGTTAAAACTAGAGTTTAGGGAGATGAAAAATACTTACTAAAACAAGAAATGAGAAGGTTTAGATAGATAAGGAGGCTTAAAAACACTTGATCGCCACTATATTCACCTTGAGACACTTGAATTTATCTTGAATCCTTGAAGCAATTATGGAAAAATGGAAGGGTTTTGTATGTGGATGTGTAGCCGTGAGTTAAGAAAGAAAGAAAGCTGAAATTTGATGTTTTGTGTCTTCACTTTGATGATGAGAATGTTATATGACAAAAAAAGAAAATCTATTAAATCTAAACAAAATCAAGACAATCCTTCTAAGAATGGGATGAGATTTAAAAATCAAATCTCATAAGATATGGGGAGTGATGGTGATGGTCGTACAAGACTAGGGTTCTGTCATGATGGTTGCTTTTTTTTTCTTTATTATTAGTTCAAGTGGCAGGTTGAGTGTGAATATGGGTTTTGGTTGATGTATAAAATACCCGCTTAATTAAACCCACTAGTTACTCATTTTTCATATAATATAAAATAGATCCTTAATAAAATATAAATGGGTCAGTTGCATATTAATTTGTATATGCTTGTTTCGTGTTGCGCTAACATCTTAGCGCAAATACAATTTACAATTTACGTATCAAGAACTTAAAATAACACTTATATTTCTAAATATATATTTATAGTATTGCACACATAATAATACTATAGAGTTATAGCGTGATTTCCCATGTATTTAGACAATCATCACCAACGTTCGTTTTGTACATTCTTATCGCTACGGAAATCGTTAATTAATAACGCGTTTGCTCATCTTAAATTATTATTATTATTAACAAGTAATTATAAAACAATTCACATCATGCCTTTAATTAAAAAATACGAAGGGTCAAAATATGTAAAATAGTGTCGGAACTAAATGTTTAACGCGTTTGTTCGTCGGTTGCGTTTTGTAGCGTTCAGAAGCAGGATAATTTAGTAAAAAACCAATTTCATGAGTATAAAATATACATATAAAACTCGTATTTGTCGGTGTTGTCAGTATTTCGTCCTCTATCAGTTCTTTACTGTTTAACGTTCAGTAGTTTTCCCCGCAATTCACCCTTCGCGTTTTGTAAAGCCGGATAGACGTTCCTAGGCACTCCAAAGGTCTAATTAAGTTGGTTTGCGTCTTAAAACATTACTTATTATTGCCTTAATTCTCGTTATACGTGTAATTATAAACCAAAAATTACCGGTTGTCACAACCTATGCTTGTCAGATCCGAGTACAATATCTGGCAACGTTGGATGGGCCATGTATTAGCTCAGCAAAACACCGGATGCTAGAAGTCAGTCATCTTTGGACCACACGTTCCAATGGTGCCTAGTACTGAAGATCCCAAAGGCTTTGTGCCTAAAATCCTTGAAAATTACTCAGAACAAGATTTTCAGAAAATTGAATTAGATGCAAAGGCTTTTAGCATAGTAGCCTCTGCTCTTCCAAATGACATTTATGCTGGACTGTTACATTGTAACAGGGCCAAAGAGCTGTGGGATGCTCTCAAAGAGCAGTTTGGTGGAACAGGAGAGGTGATAGAAAATAACAGGGAGGTTTTGAATCAACAGTATGAAACGTTTTGCCATGTTAAAGGAGAATCTCTAACACAAAAATTTGAACCTTTTAGTTGTCTCATTAGTGAACTTAAACTTGTTAATGTTGAATTTGCAAAATGAACTCTAAATAGTAGGTTTCTAAGGTCACTACCTGACAAATGGGACACAATTGCTTTTGTGACTAGAAATTCCGTTGGATTCAAAGAATTAAGTCTGACCCAACTTCATGGTCGACTCCTCACCTATGAGAGAGAGTTGAACCAGAAAAAGAAGTTACAAGAATCAGGGAAGGTTGCTGATGATTACACCTTTGGTAACACAACACTTCTGGGTCAAGAAGAATCTGGTAGTAGTAAGGATTAGAGTTATGATCATTACATTGACATAACTGCTGGTGGAGCTTTTAATAACTCTGATTCTTACTCATCCAACTATGCTTTTACAGCAAATGGAGAAAACAAGAATTCTGACAACTTATCCTTTGAACTCAATGATCTCCAACATTTTGATCCCACTAATCTGGAGGAAATGGACATATTGCACCAACTGGCACTGCTGAGTGTAAGAACCAGCAAGTTTTATAAGAGAACATGAAGAAAATTTCCAGGTTTACATGGGAATCTAAAAGTGGGGTTGGATAAATCAAAAGTAAAGTGCTACAAGTGTAACAGGCTAGGGCATTTTGCTAGAGAATGTAGGAGCCAAAATAGTGGACCAATCATAACACATCCTAGCCCTAGACCTCAAAACACACAAAACACTGTGCACTATTACCAAAATACCCCTGCTGCTCATGTAAACACTGCTCATTATGCACACCCTGTAACACCTGTTCCAGTGCAATATGTTCAAACCACTGTCCCCCAAATCCAGTATGTCCAGGCCCAAGTCTCTCAGGTCCAAGTGCAACAAACTGCACCACAACATGCTGCACAAACATCTGCTCCAGCAAAGGCCAGTTAGCAAAGCTTCTTTACCCAAGGCTTTGTTGATTGGAGTAGCATGCCTGATGAGTTATCTGATGAAAACTTTGCTCTATTTGCTAAGAATGATGCTCCTTGTGATGAATTTTGTTTTACAACTTTAGAGTCAATTCTAGAAGGGTTGGAAACTGAAGAGGGAGAATCCAGTGCTGAAACAGTGGATGAAATTGCTGAAGCAGTGGTTACTACTGTTGTTGGTGAACAACTGTTGGAGAAAGAAACCAAACCACTGTTAGAACCTCTTGCTGGCCCATGGTGTAAAGAAGAAGTGGAGAAGAAAACCAGTGATTGTGAGAATGTCTGTGATTGTGCCATGATGGCTGCAGCTAAGGTATCACCTCAGGTCTTGAAAAACCTATGTTCAGAAAAATGCATCATAGCATTTGCTAATGGTAAAGAGGTGAATGAAAACCTTAGATACAAAAATTTAAAAGATGATATATAATTTGAAAAGTCTGTTAAAGAACTTAAAAACAAATTGTTTGTAAAAGATAATGAGATTTGCAATCTTAAACATGAACACAGCATAACCAAGGAACAACTTCAAGCCATGATAGAGAAATATCATGCTTGCAAAAAGGAGTTGGAATCCACCCAGATCACTTGTGAAAAATGGGTGGAATCCTGCAAAGGTTATGAGCTGATGTTAGAGAAATAGATCAAAAGCAATGTAAAATTTGGCATAGGTTTCAGGAAAAATGACCAAGTTGAAAACACTGCTGTAAATGAGTCTGGTTCTGTTGAGATAATTCCAACCAACAAGGATGGCCAAGAAATTAAAATAACTGATAAATATGGTAACAAAATCACATTGGAAAGACCAGAGGGGTCATCAACCTTTGAGGAGATTGAAAAATATCAATTCAAACCCACCTGGTCAGGTGAGTGTGACATCCTTGAGAATTTTAAACCCACGGATTTTTCCACAGTTGAAGGTGTGAAAGCACCTAAGGCCAAGGTCATTCCTCTTAAAGACATCCTAACAGTGGTTCAAAACTCTGTTGAAAAGAGGAAGAAGAGAGAAAAAGTTAAAAATTTGTTTTGTGACTTTTGTGAAAAGAAAAATCATTCCACAAAGGATTATTTTCATTTAAAATCATATGACATTAACAAAACAAGCATCATTGAGCCTGCAAATTGTTGCACAATCTGTGGAAAAACCAATCATCTTACTCATGAGTGTGTATACCTCAAAACTTTTGAGGTTAAAAGAAAAGTGTACACTTCAAAAACACCTGTGAGTACATCAAAACAACCCATCATGAAACAACAACCATTTGTATCTGTCCAAACAGCTGTTACAAAACAGTTGAACAAAAACTCTGCTCCAAGAGATGTTCAAGTGACAGATGCACCACTTGCCAACCAATTCCAAAGAGGAAGAGGACAACCTCCATACCAAAGGGTCCCACATGTTTATGAGGCTTACAAGAAGCCTTCTAAACCAAAAGTGAACATGCATCCCTTTGGATTTCAACATCTGAAAGGAAATGGCCCACAACAGTGGTTAGAGAGAAATGCTTCAAAAGATGTTCAAACCCCTGAGCTAACCACTGTCCATGTTCCTGGACTTGATTCTGATACTGTTGTGACCCCATCCAAAGCCTTATTGGCTTTGGAGACCCTCCTGAACTAGTTGTTTACTTGATGTGCATGGAGCTTCTGCATGCTTAGACAGTCTTTGGTATGTAGATAGTGGAGGCTCTGGGCACATGACTGGATGTAGAGCCCTACTCAAAGAATTCGAAAATCATGGAGGGGGTGATATATCTTTTGGTAACAATTCTAAGGGAAAGGTGTTGGGGTCTGGAACAGTTCAGTCTGGAAAAATCAAGTTTGAAAATGTCAATCTCATTGAGAATCTAAAGTTCAACCTCCTTAGTGTCTCACCAATGAGTGATAAAGGCTATGGATCATTCTTTACTAAGGAGAATTTCAAGATTGTTGGACCAGAAATGGTTAAAAAGATTGAAGAAATAATAGCCAATGGAAAAACTCAACTTGTTGCTCAAAGAAGTGACAATGTTTATGTAGTTGATTTGTCAAAAGAGAGCCCTATGACTGATGCCTGTCTGTTCTCAGCTGCCTCTAACAATGAGACTGCAGGCATTTTGCAAGACTTTGTTAAACAGGTTGAAAAGCAATTTGACTTGCCAGTAAAAGTCTTTAGGAGTGATAATGGAACAGAGTTTAGGAATAAGGAGTTGGATGAGTTCTGTGTGTCAAAAGGGATTGTAAAGCAGTACAGCATCCCAAGAACACCAGAGCAAAATGGGGTGGTTGAAAGGAAAAAAAAACAGAACTTTAATTGAAGCTGCCAGAACTATGCTTGCAGATTCATGTTTACCCTTAACTTTTTGGGCTGAAGCTGTAAACACTGCTTGCTATGTGCATAACAGAGTTTTGATCAACCCCGTGCATTAAAAGACTGCCTATGAAACTCTGTTCAAAAACAAACCACTGATCTCATTCTTCAAAATCTTTGGCTGCCCATGTTTTATCTTAAACCTAAAAGATTCCATTTCAAAATTTGCAGCCAAAGTAGATTGTCGTTATCACCTGGGATACTCAACCACTGCCAAGGCTTAACACAAGGACTAGGTGTGTGGAAGAGACTTTGAATGTAAAGTTTAATGAACTTTCATCACTGTAAATCCCAGCAAACCCTGCTGAATTGTTTGATCTTGATAAATTTACTTTCGAAGATGTGTCTGTCAAGACTAACCCTGCAGGTACAACACAATCTCCATCACAAGATTATGGATATGAAGTTGTAATTCCACAACAAAAATTCACATCCACAACAGGAGCAGCAGATGTTCAAAACAGCTGTCAAAGCTCAACCACTGCTGCATCAACAATTGTTGATCAAAGTAGCCCTTCAACCTCTACCACCATATCTTCAACCACTGTTGATAAAAATCTGCCAACAGTGGATAAAAATCAACATTGTGGCACACCAATTCCTCCTATCCCTCCACCTCCATTTCAAACAGTTGTTGGATCATCAAAGTCACCAACAGTTGTTAGCTCAGATGATTCACATCTGCAACCTTCACCCTTTAATGCCATTGTTCCATATAAGGGAGATTTGATCTTCCTGAAGTCTGATCCACCGGATCAAATTATTGGCAACATCAATGAATGGGTTCTCACCAAAAGTCAATCCCAAAACATTTGTCTTTTTGCTGGCTTTCTATCACTCCATCAACCAGTCAAGTACCAAGAGGCACTAAAAGACAACAGTTAGGTAGAAGCTATGCAAGAAGAGCTCCAACAGTTTAAAAGATAACAAGTATGGGAACTTGTACCACTGACAGAGGGTGTGAGTCCTATTGGCACAAAGTTGGTCTTCAAAAACAAAACTGATGAAAGGTACATTGTTGTAAAAAACAAAGCTAGGCTTGTGGTTCAAGGCTTTAGACAGGAAGAGGGCATTGATTATGATGAAATTTTTGCCCCTGTAGCAAGATTGGAAGCTATCAAACTGTTCTTAGCCTTTGCTGTCAACCACAACATCAAGGTGTTTCAGATGGATATCAAATATGCATTCCTCTATGGTAAGATTCAAGAAGAGGTATATGTTTGTCAACCTCCTAGTTTTGAGGATCCATTTAATCCAAATCATGTCTACAAGCTAAACAAAGTTTTGTATGGCGTGAAACAAGCACCAAGGGCCTGGTATGAAACTCTTTCCACTTTTCCAATCTCCATTGGCTTCACAAGAGGCACAATTGACAAAACACTGTTTTTTAAATGGAGAGGAAACGATTTGATGATTGTCCAAATTTATGTGGATGACATCATTTTTGGAAGCACATGTAATAAAATGTGTGAAGAGTTCAGAAAACTCATGACAGCTGAGTTTGAGATGAGTGCAATGGGTGAACTACAGTGCTTTCTTGGTCTCCAAGTTAAGCAACTACAAAATGGTACCTTCATTCATCAAAGCAAATATGCTAAAGAACTTTTAAAAAAATTTGAGATGAATGACTGCAAACCATGTAGTACACCCATGGCAACCACCAAGCTAGTCATGACTGATGAAAAGGATGATTTGGTTGATCAAACGTTATATAGAAGCATGATTGGGTCTTTATTGTACCTAACTGCATCTAGGCCAGACATCATGTTTGCAACATGTGTTTGTGCAAGATCCCAATCAGCCCCTAGGAAGTCTAACCTCATAACTGTGAAAAGGATATTCAGATACATAAAAAGTGCTCCCACACTTGGTATCTGGTATCCTGCTAATGGGAATGTTAAGCTTTCAGGTTTTTCAGATAGTGATGCAACACAACCAAGAAGTCCACATCAGGAGGGTGCCAATTTCTAGGTGATTGCTTAGTATCTTGGCAAAGCAAAAAGTAAGCAGCTGTTTCAACATCCACTACTGAAGCTGAATACATTGCTGCTGCAAGCTGTACAGCCCGACTGTTGTGGCTTCAAAATCAATTGCTGGATTTTGGTATAACTGCTTTAAAGACACCTCTCATGTTGGATAGTCAAGCAGCTGAAAATATCATCAAAAATCAAGTTTCTCATTCAACCACCAAGCACATTGACATCAGACATCACTTTGTGAAGGATTGCTATGAAAAAGGTTTGATTTCTCTGCATCATGTACCAACTAAGGATCAGCTGGCAGATGTACTAACAAAAGCACTAGATACATCCACCTTTGAAAGCTTGATGTCTAGGATTGGCATGCTTAACATGGAATAACAAGCAAAATCTTGTTTTTCTATGAATAAAAAGCATTAAAATGTTTTTTCAGAAATTCATCCTTAAAATAGTTAAAATGAAAATTTTTCATTAATCCTTAAAAGTCTGTCCTAACCACTGTTTTGTTCAAACATCTGATTGATTGAAAATTCACCCACTGCTGAAAGACAACCTCTATTTCTTCATACTCCTTGTTGACCACTGTTGACCAAACATCAGTGCTTCAACCACTGATGTCTATCCACTGATAGTTAAAATCAGTCACTGTTCTCACTTTTCACTACTGTCAACCACTGATATTGTCCATCAATGGTTCCCAAACAACTGTCTTCCACTTTTCCATCAGAGGTTGCCACGTGGGCAGATGTTAACCGTCTGATCTTTGAAACCGCTGCCACGTCAGCATTCATTTTTCACTCTCATAAAACCCTGATAAAACCCCCAAACAGAGTTTTCACTGCCGTATCGAATTCAAAATTCCTTCAAAAACGGTTTCCATCTCTCATTCATCTTCTCCTTCCATTCGCGATTTCTCAAAAATCACCATGACTATCATCCTCAAACACCCTCACAATTACCTTTGTACACTTGAGAAAACAAGTAAAAACAAAGATTTCTACTCAATCATCGACACTCTTTCATCCTCAAAGTACAAAACTTTGTTGACCTGCAATTCTGTTGGAACTTTTGAGATCGTTCATACTTGTGCTGGATTAGTTTTATAGTGGTTTGTAGCTAATTTAATAGTATAGGGGCTTATTTTGTAATTC
>JARYGA010053503.1:0-21207 GCA_030545235.1 Helianthus tuberosus
AAAGTCGAGTACCAGAAACCTTCAGGCCTACTTCAACAACCAAAGATACCACAATGGAAATGGGAGCAAATTTCCATGGATTTCGTTACTGGCCTGCCTAGATCTCAACGTGGAAATGATACTATTTGGATGATCGTGGATCGACTCACAAAGTCTGCACACTTCTTGGCTATCAAGGAAACGGATAAGTTTTCCACTCTAGCAGACGTTTATCTTAAGGAAGTTGTCTCGAGGCACGGGTTGCCAACCTCTATTATCTCTGATCGTGATGCACGTTTTACTTCTGAACTGTGGCAAGCAATGCACAAGTCCTTTGGCTCACGTTTAGATATGAGCACAGCTTATCATCCACAAACAGATGGGCAGTCTGAACGCACCATCCAAACCCTTGAAGAGATGCTTAGGGCATGTGTGATTGACTTTGGCAATGGCTAGGAAAAGCATCTGCCACTAGTGGAATTTTCGTATAATAACAGTTACCACACCAGTATCCAGGCAGCTCCATTTGAGGCATTGTACGGACGTAAATGCCGATCACCTCTTTGTTGGGTAGAGGTTGGCGACAGCCAGATCACTGGCCCAGAACTCATAGTTGACACAACAGAAAGGATTGCTCAGATACGATAGCGCATGGCGGCAGCGCGTGACCGTCAGAAAGCCTACACAAACAAGCGCAGGAAACCACTCGAGTTCCAGGTTGGGGATCGAGTGCTACTCAAAGTCTCACCCTAGAAGGGTGTTGTTCGTTTTGGCAAACGAGGCAAACTTAACCTGCGATACGTTGGACCATTCGACATCATAGAGAAAATAGGAAAGGTTTTCCATGTGTCGAATCTGAAGAAGTGTCTGTCAGATGAGACCCTCGTAGTTCCTTTGAAGGAGCTCACTATCGACGATCAGTTGCGCTTCGTCGAGGAACCAGTTGAAATCACGGACCGAGACGTTAAGGTCCTCAAGCGCACCAGAATACCTCTCGTTCGAGTTCGTTGGAACTCCCGTCGTGGCCCAGAGTTCACCTAGGAACGCGAAGACCTAATGAAACAAAAACATCCCCAATTGTTCGAGAACAGTACAACCACTACTGAGGCTGAAGTTACTACAGAATTTCGGGACGAAATTCCAAACCAACGGGGGAAGGATGTGACACCCCAGGGAAACCAGGAAAACCATGCAACTTAACTAGCTTCCTCAGTGAGTACGTACCAAATTTCATGACGAAATTTCTTTCAACTTGGGGATAATGTGACAACTCGTGTTTCAAACATCTCTTTGTACTTGATGTAACCAGTGGGAACGTTATGTGATTATATGAACTTGGTTGATTAATTGAATGTTATGTTATGTGTTTATGTGTAACGATTGTATGTATACAAAACGAACCGATCGCACAATTCTAACTCGATCGCACAAGCCCGCTCGGGCTACACTTATTGTACTCGAACCGAATGGACAGCCCATGTAAAGGGTTCGGCCCACCCCAATCTTACACGAAAACATATCCCATCTTAGGGATTAGTTCCTCATAATTCATAACACACACACAAACCCTACTCTCTCTTTCTCTCCTCTCGAAGCCGACGGCAACAACATTCCATCTCCCTCGAAGCTTTCTTGACCGGATCAACTCTCGTTCTATTCTTTAACCGGTTAGTGTTTGCAGTATTGGTTGTATGTTGTTGTGATCCATTTGTATTACATGATGATTTAGTGATATCTTGTGATTGATTATGATGAAAGTTGTTGAGTTTTAGTATATGTAAATCGACTCACATGTATAGCATCTTAGATCAATATGGAGTTGTTAATCATATGATGTTGTTGATGATCTAGAATCGATTGCATGTTAATCGGCTGTTAGACGAGTATATGTGGATAATGTGTTGGATTGTTATGTTGGTATGCATGCTAGGGTTCGAGATCAAGAATCATGTTAATATGTTTAAGTGTTATGATTATTGTTCATGTTTTGATTAAGTTTAGGGTTCATAAGAATTGATGTTAAAACCCTTGTTTGATCGATTAATTGTATGTATGGTAACTGTTAGAGTTAATCTTGCAAGATAAAAGGAAACAAGTTAATTGATTGCACGAATTAAGGGAATTAGTTAACCAATCGCACAAGTTTCCCTCTTGGTCGCACAAGATCAGGTCACACAATACCTGATCTGATCGCACAAGATAGGTACAACTGTTTAAGCTCACAGTATAAATTAGTTATGCATGATCGCACAAGACCTGATGGATCTCACAAGAAGGTGCCGATCGTACAAGGCTTGGGCCTCACACAAAAAACTTGGATTTGCATTACTGTTGGGCCCCAAAGCCCAAGTCCAGTCGCACAAGTCTTGTTCAGTCGCACAAGCTGAACTGGACCGCACAAGGTTATTAAACTGTTTAATGTTTGGGCCGCATAAGTCTTTGGGTTGCATTATTTTGGGCCGGGTTTGGATTGAGTCGCATAACCCATTGTGGATCACACAAGTGGTGCTGATCGCACAATAGGTTGGGCCGACTATTCATTTTGTGCTTTGTCATTAACTTGTCTGATATTGCTTTATGTGTATGTCGTGTATACCATGTGTTCGTAACTTGCTATCTCTGTGTAAACATACGTGCACTACTTGAACCTAGACCTGACTTGTATGGTAACCATCTTAGGATGTGGTTGACCACTAGGAGCTCAATCGACCTTTACTTATCTGCCGAGCTAACCTAAGGTGAGTTCACACTTTCTACAAATCATGGGATTCCCAGGGGTTGGGAATGGGTTAAGGAATATGGATTCCTCGTCCTTCTTGGGTAGGACAGTACGGATTATGGAACATAATTCCTCGTCCTCTTGGACAGTTTAAATTTCACTAGACCAAAACTCTATCACGAAGTCCCTTCTTTTTATATCGACTTAATCGCCGGGCCAATGGCAAGCGGGTCATTAGTTAGATAGCGCTATTTAGGTCTGACAAGCCTCACACCGTGCCGCAGAGGACGGGCGTGAACTAATGGATCTAGGCACGTCAATGATGATAGACATTGACGCTAAGGGCACATAAACATGACTACAGTCAGTGGTCGATATGGTAACGAGTCTAGTAGTATAAACATAGGGTAGCCCCCACGGCTGGATTGCCAGAGTAAACGGGATAAAACAAAACACGTTTTCAACTATGGGGTAACCCCCACGGCCAGGATGCCAGTTAAAGGAAACTATGTTTTTGGAATAACTTAAATCAACACCCAACTGTGAACTCGCTCAACTTTGTTGTTGACTCGTTATTACATGCTTTGCAGGTCACTAGGTTTAGCAGGAGCTTGCATGGGGAAGAGTCGTTGTGTGGCATGGACATTGAGTGTTCATGATAAACTTAACATTATTAACTTATGCTTTGGTTTTTGACTTTATGCTTTTTCTTGCAACTTAAACTATGTTTTGATTTGGACACCAATTATATTTTGTTGGGTTTTATGGTTACTTACATGCTTGTTCAATATGATTGGTGGTTTGATCCTGGTCATGTCACGCCTCCAAGCGGTGATACTCCGCATGTGGATTTTGGGGGTGTGACAGTATATATAAAAAATTTCGATAGAAATGCGGAAATTTAGCACTACGGCCGAAAAACTTGCCCGGGGCGTGGCCCTGCCATTCTCCTTCTAAGAACCGCCATTGTTTATAAATATAGTAAAAAGACCAACATTGGTCATTTGGTAAAGAAATGATTGCTTTTGATGGGTGTTGCCATGACTTAGATTTGTTAATATTTTATTATTTAGGTGTTTATTCTATTAAATCCTAACCATTTGAACTTCTTTGTGGTACAAATAAAAGATCTATACTATATTTTGAAGTATTAATATAATGATTACTATATTTTAATTTTAGGTTACTACTTTATTATATAATTGACGTATATAATTTTATATAATAGACCTATAGAATTTGATTTCTTAAAGATTACTTTATAAACTTAATTAATCCAATTTTCAACAGCGAGGTTAAACAATACTATTGTTTAGTTGCAGGTTCAGTAGACGACACTATGTCACCTTTAGCAAAAGATGCTTTAACCATTTGGGAACAACAAATGGTTTAACGTTATGGGAATTTGGGAGATATGGTATTTTGAAGCCACTCTTGGGATACCGACTTCACTACGAGCAATTAAATGTGGCGTACTAAAAAGTAAAAAAGCACGGGCAACTTAAAAGTTTTTAAAATACTTTTAAGTATATTTTTTATTTCACAATGTATTATTTATTATGTCTAGTGATTGTTCACATGCTAAGCCTGACCTTCTATGGTAGGAAGACACAACTTTGATACTTTAATTTTATTGCTATTGACAATACATGTTGAAAATTTTACTATATTTATTTTGACCAGCTTAGAAGCGGTGATACATCTGCTAAGTCGGGTTTATAAGGTGATGATATGGCATCCCCTAAAGCAATGAGGAGTTATTCACATCTTAGATTGACTTATCTTCTTGAAGAAGTGAGTATTCCCTTTTTTTTCTTCTTTTTTTCCTTTTAAACTCTTTATAGCCCTTTTATTGAAATTGTAGGCATATATGTCTTGCTTAGTGATATATGAAACTGCAGCTGCATTGCGTTAGTATGTGCCCATATTTTTAGATGGTATCAAAATTTTAAAAAGTATGCATTTTTATTTTGTTCTTACTATCTTTAGAAAAAGTATTTAAGTTGTGTCATGTTGTATGTAGGCGAACACAATTTGAGCTACAAGGTATCCTGGTCAATTCTCAATTCTCTGGATACGAAGAATGTGTTCCCGTGGTTATTACATTGATGCTCAAAATGGCCCGTCATTGGTTAGTAAGCATCGTACTTTGTGCCTTTACTTTTAAAGAACAAGAAAAAAATATTTTTATATGCTGCTATGTGAGTATCCTTGATTGGATTTTGTAAACCTCTAAAGATGGGAATTTACTATGTGTATATTGATGCAGGGGTGTGCACAAATTTGGTTTGAATTTTGGATTAATTTTCATTTTGGTTTTCGGTTATTTGTATAAAACACTTATGTTAGTCACTTGGTTTAAAAAAGCGGGAAGCGCACAAAAGCGATGACGTCTAAAACCGTTTTTTAAAAAAGCGAAGCGCAAAAGCGGTGAGCTTTTCGTACGCAAAGCGCAAAGTGATTATATAATTTATTTTATATATCCCATAAGTGTTTAGCATCCAATACCTATGATTTAGCTATAATTAAGCTTTATATATGTTTTAAAATGAAAAAAAACATAAATGTACAGCATAAAAAGCCTATTGTACAACACTCAGAAGCATAGAAACACTCCATGTACAAAAAGCGTGCGCCTTAGGTCGATTTTCACCCTAAAAAGCGTGCCTCAGCTGCGCTTCTTGTACATCGTGCGCCTTATGTCACACAAGGCGATGGAGTTTGCGCCTAGATGCGCTTTGCACTTAAGGGCGCTTAAGGCGCGCTTTTTTAAACCAAGGTTAGTCAACCGTTGGGCCTTTAATTCTATGACCCGACTTAATTACCACTGAACCGGTATAGTCGGTCACCAAAGATATTTTCAATTGTCAGTTTTTCTATTAAAGTACCATACATGATAGATAATAGTTAGTTTTGTGGAAAAACTTTTAAGAAACCGAATTTAAAATTTGTGGTGGAGATAAGGGAAATAGGATACTTTAGAGGTTAAAAATGTTATTTATATACTTTTATTTATTTAAGAAACCGGTCTTAATGATTCGTATTAACTTATCTAACAATATTAATATTTCAAATTGTATGTGACAGACTGACAGGATTGCATCTGGTGGAAGTTTTACACCTCACATGGTTACTGTTAATCCAGGTGAGGTATGTTGACTTGAAATAAAAGTGCATACCATAGTCGTTGCGCTTTTGAATAATCGTTAGTTATATTTGCAGGATGTTACCTCTAAAATCATTTCGTTTACTAAAGACGGGCCTCGGTCAGTATGCATTCTCTCAGCCGTCTGTGTTATTTCACATGTGACTTTGAGTTGAGGAACTTAATTTGAATAATTCTATGAAATTATTTCATTTAACAGAAATATATGGTTTGTTGTAGGGAAGATTTGAAATTATTTCGTCATCTGGATCTTTCACACCAGGCGAGTTTGAAGGATTATCATTTTGTGAAACTAAGATGAGCATAACGTTATCGAGCCCTGATGGACGTGTGGTTGGGGGCCAGCTTGGAGGAGTTCTCACCGCTGCTGGTCCCATTCAGGTACACCATTTATTTTCCTTTTCTGGATAGTTCATGATCACACATTGGTACAGTTTACTTTTGTGTTTCCAATTCTCACCTCTGCGGATTGAGTAACGGGTCAAGTTGGATTGACCAACCGACACATTTTTTTGTATAATTTCCATACGTATTTTATTAACTTACCGAGAAACTAATTTAAGGCTTGAACCGGTTTGACGCCACCCCCGAAGACGATGCGGAATTTGTCGGAGGAGGCAGCGAAAGAAGAGTCGTCGTCGTCGGATATATTTTCACTCGAGGCTTGAATCCAGCGCCAGCTAGCTGTTGCAGCTACCTACTCGGGCATTACGGTGTTTAATTTCCACCAACTGTATCTCCCAATTAAGAACAACTCCTGTTGTCTCACTCGAGGGAACCAACGGGTGGTTATCGACTGGTGAAGATGTTATCTCTTCATGATTTTGCTTTATGTTGCCTATACTTTTGAATTTTTATGCTCTATCATTGATTTTTTAATAATCCTTTGAATCGTTGTGTTTTAGGTTGCATATCTGTTGTCGCTTTTAGGTGATAGCGTTGTAGATTGCTATAGTATGAAGGTTTTGAAGGTAATGTACCGATAAAGTTCATTTGGCTTAGTTTATAGTTACCTTTTTATATCTTAGTTTAGTCTATACTCTTAGTTTATGAACTATGCTTGCAGATTAATAAGGTTTACTCAAAGTCAAAGCTGCATCTTATTTGTTGAAATGATGTGGCTGAAGGATTTAATTTGTGTATTAAGGAGTGTTATCAGACAACCGCATTGTAGCGATAAAGCATCTTAATGAATTCAGTATCAGGCAAAATGAAGCAGAACTTCTAGCAGAGATAAGTACCCTTGGGAGGCTCAACCACATGAATTTGATAGAGATTTGGGGGTATTGTGCTGAGGGTAAACATAGGCTTTTGGTGTATGAGTATATGGAGAATGGATCATTGTCTCAGAATTTACAGTCCAATAAGCTGGACTGGGATAAGAGGCTTGATATTGCATTGGCCACTGAAAAAGGGCTTGCTTATCTACATGAAGAATGCTTGGAATGGATTTTGCTTTGCGACGTCAAGCCTCATAAT
This sequence comes from Helianthus tuberosus, assembly GCA_030545235.1. Taxonomy (NCBI): domain Eukaryota; kingdom Viridiplantae; phylum Streptophyta; class Magnoliopsida; order Asterales; family Asteraceae; genus Helianthus; species Helianthus tuberosus. The sequence goes on from JARYGA010053503.1 coordinate 7,344, forward strand.
ATATTGCTAGATCGCGATTACAAGCCAAAGGTGGCGGATTTTGGGCTGTCTAAATTATTGGACAGAAATGGGACTCGCGATTTGGAGTTTACAAGAGGTTACATGGCACCAGAATGGTTGTTTGTTAATCTTCCTATAATGTCACACCCCCAAATTCCACCTGCGGAGTACCGTCCGCTTGAGGGCGTGACCGACCAGGATCCAGCCACCAATTATACTGAGCATTGGATAATAGCAAGGATGATCACCAACCATAATGGTTAGTAAGCACCATAGTTTAACGTTCAAATGTTTAGGTTCAAATAACAGTTAAGTAAGTAGCGGAAGCATAGGTAAAATAGTTTAGACAAAGTTCAAAGTTCAAATTAATTAGAACCCAACACGCGGGTTTAGACGACCACTACACTTCCCAAGCAGCAGCTCCTCAGTCACTGGTTACCTGCAAAGCATGCAGTAAGGGGTCAACAATAATGCTGAGTGAGTTCACTAGTTGTCCAGTTTTAATTACCAAAAACTTGTTTCACCAGTTAATTTATCCGTTTATACATGCCATGGGGAGCTACCCCAAAAGTTAGCAACTAAACTGTTTTTCCAATACCGAACACTAGGTGACCGTTGCGTATCCGCAAGAGTGCCCCGATGTCAATGTTCTATCATCATTGACGGATGATAGATTACTATTCGTAATCAGTACAAGCGAAAAACAAGCATAGGGGTTCGCGGCCCGCGACTCGCTGGCCGATCAGGACTATAAATAGAGGCCGTTGGCCTTCAGTTGCAATTCGTTCAGAAATCAAAATTGGTTCTCGCGGGCTAGGTTCTAGCCTCAGTTAGTCATCGGTTCTCGCATTGGTTTTTTTTAGGTTTTTTTAGCTATTTTATGTTGTGTTCACATTGGTTCCCGCAGTTCTCACAATAAAGTTGGTTCTCGTATGAACCTTACCAAATATATATATATATATATATATAGAACCGCGAGAACCAATGTAAACACAACCTAAAATAGCTAAAAAACCTTAAAAAAACCAAACCCCAACCCCCCCCCCCCCCCAAAAAAAAAAAAAACCTAAACCCCCCTCCCCCATGTCGCACCCCGGATTTCCACGTGTCACCGGTGGGCCCGGTGGGGGAGTATCGTGACGTGGTTGGCAACGTAATAGTCAAACAACACAATATTTAATATGCACAGCGGAAGCAAATTTGAAAGATATAATACAACCGAATTTAATTATTGTAATATCAAGTATCACAACGTTCGATTGTTTATCCACAGAACGGATCGAAATAAAATAGAAACAATAGTTCAACAGACTTCAGGCATCCTAAGCTTGCGAGACTTTTTATTGATGCTAAGGAGACAATCCAGCCAATTTCGTTTAGTACCTGCATTTAGTCTTTTTGGGAAAATACGTCAGTTAACACTAGTAAATACAATCAACTGACTCATTTTGAAAAATGATTTAAAATTGGTTTGGATGCACATGGCATAAACATTTTTATAACTTGGGAGAATTATTTAATATTATAATCTTGTGAACGAATTACATGTTACTTGTGCGTTCAGTAGCCCGGATCTTGTCCGGGTTAAAGATCAATAGACACACCACATCATAGAGTTATACACTGACAGGTGTACGCCTACACCCCGTGCTCAGGTCGTGGCCATCTCGTAAGATGATGCCAAGGATATCCGGGACATGGTCATTAACCCCCCAAAGGCTTTAAGTAATCAAGACTGTTTAAACGAGCCGATCAAATTATTCAACTACCCACTCAACTGTGGAGATTTGATGCTCGATCAAGCGGTACGCTATATACCGTAACCCAAGCCCGTATAGGGAAAATAAGTTAAAAGTATTTACCTGAGCAATGTATAAATCAAAATAAGCAAAATGCACGTAGCTTTTACTGGTCCTCCTAATCTGGAACGAAGGTTTTATAATAACCTATTAGAATCCTAACGGGTCTTTAATTAAGCTTAAGCTTACACCGGCTAGTTTTAAAGATACGGTTCGTACGCACGATTAAGCGAAGACCGGATAGAATGTGATTTAGACCCGACAAGTTTGAAGACATGTTTAATATGGGTTTATTATTCACATTCTGGATTTTGAGGTAAAACCGTTAAGGTTTGACCCGTTTCGGCTAATTTATGTAAACTTGTTACATAAACCGAACCGTACGCGTAATAAGCGTGATGAGTATTCATGAGAGCTATAGACAGGTTTCCTAAGTTAATTATGCCTCAAATATGTTGTGATATCAGTAAGATGTCTTTCATTATGCCCGAAACGTGTTTAAACACAAACTAGGCCCCGTAGGGGTAGTTTGGTCATTTAAAAGTTTATAAAAGAGTTTAAGTAATAAGCTGAGTTACAGGTCTGATGTAATTAGTAAATATACTCAATTTACTAAGTTATATCAGTAAGTTAAAGCATATAAGCCAACTATGCCCCGTAGGGGTATTTTGGTAATTTCACATAAGCCGAAAAGCTCAAAACTGAAGTCTGAGTTTATCAACCTTTGCTTACTATTAAAATGTTATAATTTGACTAAAACATCAGTAGGTATCACCCTTGTATGTTTAAAAATAGTAGTAGTACATACTATGCGCTAAAAACGCTAAATAAGGCGATTAGGAGCCGTTTACGGGTTCAATACCTAAAGCTGATATTATTATTATTCCAGAAGGTCTAAAATAATTTATTTATCATAACTAATCAGTAGCAAAAGGTTTGGAGTCGTTTTGATATGTAAAACTCATTTTATGGCCCGTAAGGGCAAAACCGACATTTACCGAATTAAGCCTACGACTATGAGTTATGCTCAGCCTAAAATTAATTAAAAATCTTTAAAAATCCCAAAATAATATAATACATCAGTGGGTAAAAGATTTGATACCAAAAAGTAGGCTTAACTAGGCTATACGCTAATTACGCCGTTTTATTAACATAAAGCATTCATTTTGCGATAATGAGCATAACTCTTAATCTACAATTCAAACTGATGTCAAACTTTGCATACACGTTTATATATCAGTAATTAAAGTTTCTACTCTTTTACACTTCCAAAACACGTTTTAAGGCAATTAGGGCATAATGGTCAACATATGGGCAATTAACGGAATCATGCATATTAATTGGATAACTAATGATCCGAGGTGTATAATCACAGAGGGTTATACTAGCATGTAACCTGGTCCAAATAAGGCTCTAAGGTATTTTTAAAACATACCATAACGGGTCAGAACTGAAAGTCAAAGTGAAAGTCAAACTATGTGACTTTCGGTTCCGAACCGGGTCTTTATAGTAAATTGTCGGGTTGAACATGTTTAGACATGTCCTTACACTAATTACCAAGTTATATTAATGATCAAACAGGTTATAAGTGTTCTACATTGTTAATTAATCATGCATAAATCACATTTTAAACTTTCTGTTGACTTTTTTAATTACACGTTTGACCCGACTTTTGACCTAGTTAGAGTGGTGATCAGGGGGAACCCTCTTAAGGGTTTATTACCCAAATAAATACCAACTTATAACTACTTTTAATTCGAGATATGACTGAGCCATTGTTGACTAATCTCGAAGTCAAACCGTAATTACGACGGTTTGACTTTTAGCTAATAAACTAAGCTAAACTCAATTAAAGAAAGATTAGAACACTTACTGAAGTCCTAAGCTTGATTAGAGAACACTTGGGAGGAAGTTTGAGCTCCAGAAGTGATCCACAAATGCAGATGAAGGTGTGAAGAAAGAGTTGCAAGTTCATGGCCTTATATAGTGGATTTAAGCACCACAATTGATTGACAACAAAGTCTAGCACTCACCACAACTGATCAACACTTGTTTCTAGTGTTTAGGGGGTGTTTTAGGGGTCAAGGGACGTGGAGAATCGAGTTAGAATCGAGCAGATCGCACTCAGCAGGCAACAACCCATTTAATTCGGAGCTGGGCACCCCTCGCGCGACGCCACGCTTCCCTCGCGTCGCGCTAGGCCCTCCCTGATCAGCTTTTGTGATTTATTTCATTTTGATCCTTGGCTCTTCAAAACTTGATTAGGCGCTTGTTTTCTTGCATTTTAAACCCTCATATTTGATCTATAAAGGCTTTAAAACATATACCCACTTTGCTAAGTCCCCGGTTAACTTTATTGTTACCCGAAAAGTCCTAACTTTCAACGTTTGCGCTTTAACACTTCGCATACGAATTTGATCATAACTTTCTCATACGTTAACGAAACTTTACGAAATTTAAATCGTGTATTCTAGTGAGCATTATTAACAGTTACAAAGCTTCAGGTTTGTCAAAAGGTCACTCAGAGGTATAAATTAAACATGTTGACACATTTGGTCCCTGTAGTTTGAAATCTCTCACTTTTAGCTTTGTATGATCCATGATTTATTCGTTTGAAGGTATGAGCATCATGTAGGGTTAATGTACATTATATTTATTCACAGTTGACACTTAGAATACGTTTATTCACATACTTCCCATGTTTGTCAACTTTAGTCCTTCTATAATATTCTTTCACACGTTTTGAACATATGACACGTGTCAACACATTATAGCACGTGAATTTCCGAGGTGTTACACCCCACCCCCCAAAAACCTAAACTCTCCCCCCCCCCTCCAAGCTAAAATCCTAAAAATTAAACCCCCAAAAAACCTAAAAAAAAATATATATAATTTTTTTTTTTAATATTTTTTAAGTTAAATCGCTAATTTTAGTAGCAAAAAAAAATTCTACTAAAAGTAGCGATTTTTTTATAAAAAAATTGTTTTGTGTGTTTTTTTAGCTATTTTTAGGTATTTTGGTTGTATTCACATTGGTTCTCGCAATAAAGGGTGGTTCCTAACGGATCTTTGTCCTACATATATATATATATATGTAGGACAAAGATCCGTTAGGAACCACCCTTTATTGCGAGAACCATTATGAACACAAACAGTAATTCCTAAAAAAATCTAAAAAACACCCAAAAATTTTTTTTTATTTTTTTACTATTTTTATTAAAAATCACTATATTTTGTTATAAAAAAAAATTAAAAAAAGTTTTCAAAAAAAAAAAAAAAAACAAATCGAGTAACAGTTATCTATGCACTTGTGCATATGTATCATTTCTTTGTCAAATTCCGTAATTCATTACAAATAATAGTCAATTGCACTTTCATTTACACTACCACATGTAATACACTACTTTTTACGTTAACAATGTTAGAAATGCACATATGCATCTATATGTATCAACATGAAATAAGGTGTTTTGGTACACTACTTTCTCTTTCATCTGTCATTCCATTCATAATACACGAGCATGCACATGTGCATTTTTGTCATTTCTTTGACAAATTCCGTAATTCATTACACATATTAGACAATTGCACTTTCATTTACACTACCATATGTAATACACTACCTTTTACATTACCAATATTAGAAATGCACATGTGCATTTATATGTATCAACATGAAATAAGGTGTTTTGGTACACTACTTTGAATATACTTTCCCTTTCATCTATCATACCATCTATAATACACTACCATTACCTCCTACCATCCATAATACAATACCATTACCTCCTACCATCCATAATACAATACCATTAACAATATTTTCATTTTATTACATGTATGTAAATCCCATTTATACCATCCAATCAACATATTACATCAAAAATTGACAACTATAACCAAACCATCAACCACTAGATATAACTATCCAAAAAACATGTATATTGGCCTACTTCTCCATTCAAAATCACAAACTTTTTGTACAAAAACACGTTATATCAGGGTTATACCTAATGATGCACATGTGCATTTTGAATATTGGTAATGTAAAAAGTAGTGTATTACTAATGGTATTGTAAATTAAAGTGCAATTGTCTATTCCTGATAACGTATTATCGAATTTGTTGAAGTAATGATACATATGCATATTCACATGTGCATGGATAACTGTTACTCGAATTTTTTTTTATGGTAACGAAATATAGTGATTTTTTTTAAAAAATATTAAAAAAAAGAAAAAAAAAATTGAGTGATTTTTTGATTTTTTTTTAGATTTTATTTTGTGTTCACATTGGTTCTCGCGTTTCTCGCAATAAGGGTGGTTCTCGCATGAACCTAACCCTATATATATATATTATAACATCCATCCTAAAATATCTAAAACGTCCTTATATGTCCTAGAATACACCCCGTATGCAAAAATAGGCCCTAAATACCTTTAATTTTATAACAATCAAATAAAACGAATTGTGTTAGTCGCTCGCCGGCTGCGACATGGTTAACCCTTGACTTCACGGGGAGCGACAAAGTGTAATCCTGGCGAAACCCTAGCGTCCCACGTGGCACGACACCCGGACAAGCTACCCCGATGACTAATCGAGGCTAGGACCTAGCCTAAGTCCTCGCGGGGCGCGAAAAAACAAGCATAGGGGGTCGCGACCCGCTGGCGATCAGGACTATAAATAGAGGTCGTTGGCCTTCAGTTGCAATTCGTTCAGAAATCGAAATTCTCTCTCAATCTCAATATTCTCTCTCAATCTCAAAATTCTCTAGTAGCTAAAGTAATACTCGGACATAATACCCCCTAATTAGCGAAGCTCTGCCTAGTTGTAAGTATTATAACCCCCGGTTACGTATTAGGTACGCTGCCTGATTGATTTAGTGCTCCGTAACGGCTGTCGTGGCTCTGCCCGACGTAGTTGTTGGAGTTTTTGTCTCGGGTAGGGTATAACTAATGTAAAATTGCGTCATTATACTAACGCGTGTGCATTGTTTAATTAATAGATTATAACCATGAAGTCACAAGGAAAATACCTAAATTAGCAATATAAGTTTATCCACTTTTTGTAAACTGTTTTTACAAAACCCCGTTATTATATATTATATTTGCTAGTGATTGAGTATTTGTAATTCTACAATTATCGTCAGTATGTTGGGGTTTTGTATACAAAATTTGTTACTACACTGTGAGTGGGATTAAGGTAGAGAAATAAACAAATGTAATTGCGCGACCGCCCTCAATGCGGAAAAATGATAAAAACCTGCTTTGATTAAACTGGGATTTACTCGCCAGTATTTCTTGCTGATAAAATGTTTTTAAACGCGTTTCGGGTAACAAAATGTAAAAGCCAAATAGAAGCCAGCTGGACAGTACTGAAGGATTGCAAAAGTGGCTATAAAAGTTACCTAAATAAAGAAGGTGTTTTAATTCAATAAAATAGAGTATATCTCTATAAACATGTTTGTAATAAGAAAGTTGGGTTTTTCCCATGTATTTATATTTATAAAATATGGTGGTTTGCTATGATAAAATATATCCTTACTACGGTCCTGATGAAAACTTTCCGCTGCCAAACTGATAAACACTAATATCACCGAAACTGGCTCGCGGCCGCTCGTTCCCAAGAGATAGGGGTCGGGGGTTGCGACAGAAGGTGGTATTAGAGCTACAACCACTGATTTCAGCCACAGAAGTGTTCTGCTGACACCAAAACTTTATCAATTGTTTTTGGAAATAATCTATGTGATTACGTAATACATGTATATTATTATTTTGTGTTATTTGATAATTTGTTAGTTTACAGTATAAGTGATCAAGGTCCGTCAGACGCCTATCGTCAACTGTCTAGCTCTCTTATAGGTGAAGAAATTTCTTCCCAGCCTACCTCTTCGGGGTATTCAGCTGACACAGAAGAGGGGATCTTTGTGTTTATGGCGCAATCTGAAGAACCATTCCCTACCAAAAAGAGAGGATGGTTCAGTCGGGGAGCACACGAGCGTAGGAAAAGAATGAGAAAGTTACAACAACAGAGAGCTTTAACCGCAGCAAATAAAGAGATGAATACTCAAACTCAGGACACAGGCAATAGACCACCATGGGAAGAGGAATTAGATAGAAAATTGGTAGACCTCCATATGTTAGCCACTACAGCAGTAGACTCTAACCAAATAGCTAAACCAGAACTGTTACCTTTATTACCAGATCAACCAATGATAGAGCCAAACCAGGATCAACTATAGGAATTGGATCTCAACCAAGAAAATCCTTACCTAGATATTGATCCCTATGAGATTTCCATAGTTCCTCCACCAAATCCCAGAGCTCAGTACACTGACCTTAACCCCTTATATCCTTTTTGGAGCAGCGAATGGTAGACACATAGTGTAATAAGAAACCCATACCCTTACGGACGACCTATCCCTCGACACCCTGATCCAGTACCAGCACCTATGCCACCTATGAGCCAGGAAAATTTGGAAGAACTTCGCTCATGGGGTAACAAATTAACAGAGGGAGGGGATAGAATTCGTCAAATATGAGAGAAACTTATGTGGAAACATGTTGAGCGTGATATACATGACTGGATACATGATACCTAGAAAAAAAAATCCTAGATAATCCTATACCTACTGATGCATAACTAGTATTGTATTTTAAATTCCAATTGCAGTTTGTAATAGATATAGATATCTATAAAATAGAGTAAATGTCGCAATGCACGACGATTTTGATCAATGTGTTTATTTGTGTTATTGTTCGTATTAAACTTTGTTTTGTGGTATTAATAATTGGTAAATGTTTATAATCCAGATGGACAACGAAGTAAATCAGGAAAACCAGAATAATGAGAATAATGGAAACCAAGTGAATAATAGTGCCATCAAGCACATAGTAGCACAAGGAATCATAGATGTATGCCATATATTATCAAAACGGTTAAGGAAGCCGAAAATAACAAAAGTAACAGTGGAAGTAAATGATAACACACTAAACCAAGTCACAGTGTGAACAATAATGGACCCCTTATCCAATTACCTATTCCAAAAAGAAGAAGAACCATGTTATATGGTTGTTCTTGCCTGCAAACCAATAGAATTCTCAGGCAATGAAGGAGCCATTGCAGCTCTACGTTAGATAGAAAAGACAGAGGCTGTCTTAAAGATAAGCAAATGTGCAGAGGAAGATAAAATAATGTTTGCCTCCAATCTTTTTTAAGAATTCAGCTCTAGAATGGTGGAATGTGATTCTCCAGTCTAAGAGAAGTGATAAAGTCTATAGTACAGAATGCACTAAGTTTAAGAACATGGTTGAAAGAAAATTTTGTCCTCCCAATGAAATAGAACAAATTGCTAATAAATTCTTAAACCTTAGGATGACTGGAATTGACTGTAAGGGTTACAATACCTTATTCTTTGAATATGCTAGAATTGTACCAACCCTAGCTTCACCAGAACCAGTATTAATCTCCCGTTACCTCTGGGGATTAATTAGTGAGATTAGACACGTAGTCAAGGCAGCTAGACCACCAACCATAGAAGAAGCTGTAGAACTAGCAAATACCTTGATTGATGAACTAGTACGTACGCAAGAAGTAAACCAGAGGAAGAACCTAGCTCAAAGGCTTACCCAATAATTTCGCTACGGTAATTCCAATCGTGGGAAAAATGTAGGTTCTGCCTTGGCACCTTATTGTAAGGCCTGCAAGAAGAAACATTCGGTAAAATGTTCTACATGCTGCAACTTCTGCAAGATACCGGGACACAAGGAAGAAGACTGCAGGAAGAAACCCAGTAATGGAGTTTGCTTCAATTGTGGAGAAAATGGACATATCAAGCCTAACTGTCCGAAACTAGCTCCAGTCATGAACAACAAGACTACTAAGAATGCTGGAGCATTTGTTCTGACAGCCGAAGAAGCCAAGATGATTCCGGACGTGATTGGCGGTATATTTTTAGTTAATGATGTTTTTGCTAAGGTATTATTTGACCCTGGTGCGAACCAAAGTTTTATTAATACTTCATTTTGCAAATTTCTCAATCAACCATTAACTAAACTTCAACAAGGATGTCTGGTAGAAACGGAAAATGGAGAATCCATTAAGATCACTGACATCTTGCAGGGAGCAAGAATAGAAATTTTAAACCATAATTTCATTGCTAATCTTTATCCAATGAATCTGGCTGGATTTGATATCGTGTTAGGAATGGACTGGTTAGTAACCAATAAAGCCAGTATTCTATGTGATCAAAAGTCAATACAAATAAATTCACCAAAGGGTGAAAATATCACAATTAAAGGAAACAAGTCATCTCGATCTACGAAATTCATCTCTGTGATGAAAACTGCAAGCTATGCAAGAAAAGGATCACTAGTATATATGATTTCTATAATCATTGACACTAAAGGGAAAGAATTGAAAGATATTTATGTTGAAAACTGCAAGCTATGCAAGAAAAGGATCACTAGTATATATGATTTCTATAATCATTGACACTAAAGGGAAAGAATTGAAAGATATTTATGTAGTATCTCAATTTCCAGATGTTTTTCCAGAAGAATTACCTGGACTACCGCCGGACACGAAAGTTGAATTCAGAATTCACCTGCTACAAGGAACAACACCAATTGCCAAGGCACCAGCTGAGATGCAAGAACAGAAGAAACAGCTAGACGAAATACTGGAGAAAGGATTTATACAGCCAAGTTCATCACCATGGGGAGCACCAATCTTATTTGTCAAGAAGAAGGACGGATCAATGCGTATATGCATTGATTACCGAGAATTGAACAAAGTCACGATTAAAAAACAGGTTCCCATTACCGAGAATCGATGATCTGTTCGATCAACTTCAAGGAGCTCGATTCTTTTCAAAGATCGATTTATGCTCAGGATATCATCAATTAAAAGTACAGGAAGAGGACATTCCTAAAACTGCTTTTAGGACAAGGTATGGCCATTATGAATTTACAGTCATGCCATTTAGTTTAACCAATGCCCCAGCCGCATTTATGGACATGATGAACAGAATATGTAAACCATATCTGGATAAATTCATAATTGTTTTTATAGATGATATTCTAATTTACTCTAAGAGTAAAGAGGAACATGCAGCGCATCTGCATGCACTTCTTACGTTATTGAGAAAAGAAAAGCTTTATGCTAAATTCTCAAAATGTGAATTTTGGTTAAAAGAAGTACAATTTCTTGGACATTTAGTTAATCATGAAGGAATTCATGTGGATCCCAGAAAGATCGAGGCAATTACTAAATGGAAAGTCCCTGAATCACCAACTGAGGTTAGAAGTTTTCTAGGACTGGCCGGGTATTATAGACGGTTTTTTCGATTTTTCTAGAATAGTCATTCCCATAAGAAAACTGACCTGTAAATCCATTAAGTTTGAATGGGGACCAAAACAGGAAGAAGCCTTTAGAATTCTTAAGCATAAGTTAACCAACGCACCCATATTAGCATTACCAGAAGGAACTGAAGACTTCATAGTTTATTGTGACGCTTCTAAATTAGGTTATGGATGTGTGTTGATGCAATGTCAAAAGGTTATAGCCTATGCTTCTAGACAACTTAAGAATCATGAAGATAATTATACAACCCTTGATTTAGAGTTAGGAGCCATAATTTTTGCCCTTAATATTTGGAGACACTATTTATATGGAAATAAATTTGTTGTCTTCACCGATCATAAGAGTTTCAGATATGTTTTTGGGCAAAAGAAATTAAATATGAGACAGAGACGTTGGATGGAACTTCTCAGTGATTATGATTGTAGTATCCAGTATCATGAAGGAAAGGCTAATATAGAAGCTGATGCTTTAAGTCAAAAGTATCACGAAAAGCCAAAAAGAGTACGTTCTCTCAAATTAAATTTGCAGATAGATTCAAAATGATCAGATTAGAGAAGTACAGGAATCAGTAATCAAGGACGATACTGAAAATTAAAAGGAATAATTAAGGAATTAGAACAAGGAACAGATGGAATTTGGAGATTCCATAAGAAAAGGGTTTGCATACCTAAACCAGGAAACCTACGCCACCAAATTTTAGAAGAAGCCCATAAGTCTAAGTATACGATACATCCTGGAAGTGATAAAATGTATCAAGACTTAAGAAAGAATTTCTGGTTGATAGGAATGAAAAAGGATATAGCAGCCTATGATGCTAAGTGTTTAACCTGTTCACAAGTTAAAGCTGAACATGAAAAACCCTCAGGTTTATTATAGCAATTAGAAATGCCAGTATGGAAATGAGAATTGATAACAATGGATTTCGTTACCAAATTACCCAAGACACAAAAAGGTAATGATACAATCTGGGTGATTGTAAATAGATTAACCAAGTCTGCTCATTTCTTACCAATGAAGGAAACTTTCAGTATGGAACAGTTAGCCATGTTATATGTAAATGAAATATTTTTATTACATGGAATTCCTTTATCTATTGTTTCTGATAGAGATAGCCGTTTTACTTTTCATTTTTAGACAAGTTTCCAAAAAGCAATGGGAACCAAGTTAAATCTAAGCACTGCTTATCATCCTCAAACGGACGGGCAAAGCGAAAGGACAATTCAAACAATGGAAGACATGCTTAGAGCTTGTGTAATTGATTTCGGAGGAAATTGGGACCATCACCTACCGTTAATAGAATTTTCTTACAATAACAGCTATCATACCAGTATCAATTGTCACACCCCGAACACGTAAAACAACAAATCATGGCGGAAACGTCGGGGAGTGTTGTAATAGAATTATCGTTTCATAACCATGGATACATAAGAGTTTCGTTTTATTTATTCATTAAATAATTAACATTGTTTTAGCATGAAACAAACATGTTATATATCGACTATCGTTGTTATTACGTCACTAAGGTCTCGTCCAGATCCTATTTGACTCATGCATCCTAGCATTCAAACATCAGGCAATATCACCTGAAACATATGTAAAAACAAAGTCAGCAAAGAAATGCTGTTGGGCACATAGTTTTTGTGTGAGTGTCAGATTCATGGCTCGTTTTCATGTTGAAATGTCTCGTACAACTTCATTAATCGATATTAGAAACCTTGTTTTGTAAAATGAATAACCAAGTCAAAACAGATTGGTTATAATTTATAAACCTCGATGCCATGAATCTTAACCCAAAACATTTGTTTATGTAAACCAAATCATAATTCGTTCTTGTAATAAAACTCGTATGGTTTATATAGTTTCGTAAACATCGTTGTGTGATCGTTTAACTCGTTCTCGTTATAGATCATCGTTCATTTGTTTAAATCGTTCATAATCATTCTATCGTTCAAAATCGTTCTCGTTTTAATTGTGAAAACTAACTTTTGGTCGCCTCGCTTATAACATTCAAACCTTCGTAACTCGTCCATCGTTCAACTCGTATTAACAAACCACCAAAGGGTAAGTTAACAATCATCAGATTCTGTCGTTACCCACCTAACCCACACATAACCATGAGTGCAGTCTGATAACGGGATTTGTCAGATCCTATGGTACCATAACCTAATACTGGTCGGTACGGCCAAAATTAATGAATGTCATTCGTTATGTAACTACAACCAACAAGTTCGTTCACATCGTCGAAATCGTTGTTAATTTAGTATAAACCATCTTAATCATTTTTGAATTCCTCGTTAAAATATCGAAATCATTTTGATACATATGAATCACCCCAAAACAATCGAAAACAGTAAAAAGAGGGGATCTATGTACTCACCTTTGGGTGTGTTTTTATATGTTAACACAATCCCTCAAATTGCTTATTCGTCCTAAATTAAATAAGAATGATTTAATAATCAAAAACCCACAAAATACATAAGTTTCTCCGATACTTAGAATTTTCGCATAACTTTGAGATTTCTCGAAAAGTTATTATTTTTTATTATTTTGGTGTATTTGTATATATATACTCAAGCGTAATACACATAATCTTGTCAAGTATTATCATGTCATCATACACATATTATAAAACACATAACACATTGTAACAAATAAAATTTACCCATGAACAACCCATTATAGTGTATGTCGAAAAACACTTAT
>JARYGA010053504.1:0-25310 GCA_030545235.1 Helianthus tuberosus
ATATTACTTAAAGTACAAAGTCAGTGAAACCACCACTCTTTGACTTTCAAAATTTTCACTTTTAACTTATAGTTTTGTAATTCATATTTTTTTGCATATAGAATTTTCCTTTTTTTTTACTCTCTACTTTTGTAACTTGTATTTTTTTACCCATACTTTGGTAATTTACGTTTTTGGCACATATGCTTTATATCGACCCCTCAACTTTTCAACTTTGTTTTTTTACATTTTGACGTAAATTTATACGCTCTCGGCCTTTATTTTGTATGTTTCCTACATATGAATCGGATCACATATAATACGTTTTGACTTGATGGTATAAATTTGAGTTAGTCGAGTCGCATATAATACGTTATGATTGTACAATATAAACTCGATTTGCTTTACATTTTAATCCAATTGCAACACATCTATAGGTTACATTGACTTCAGTCGGATACGTCGAAACGCACATTATTATATGATTAACACATCACAAAACGTTTGGACTAATCCGTTCGACGTTTGCGATGTACCCGCGCCGCAACGCGCGCGGGTCTTATTACTAGTTTATATCAAGAATGTAAATAGTAGACAAGTATAGCGAAGAGTAAGACACTTTAAGAAGGGTGTCGTATATGTAACATATATTTATGTTTCATATACATGAACAAATTGGGTTTAGTTTCTATTTGTAGCAAAAGAAACCTATTGAAGGGGGGCACACAAAAAAATAGAACATGTTATGTGAAGTTTTAAAAATATTTTCACACAAATACAAGTTAATAGTCAGTCTCCTAACTTTATGATGAGAACAAAATTTAACAAGGAAGTGGTTGCTTAAATAATTTAATAGTTACAAACCAAACAATTTAGTTAAGAGTTCAAACGGTCAATACCTACTTATCTAATTTAATTGTCACACATTAATTAGATATTTTACTTGAAGTGGTCACAATCGTGTTGGGTTACGGGGTTGTAATTGATAAACCCAAACATGACTCATATATATATTCAATTATGTTTTTTTTAAAAGAATATATTCAATTATGTTAAAAACGTCAATCTTAACAGGACACACTTGAACCGCAAAACCGAACATGCATTTGCAATCCGTTTTATATAAATGGATGAAATGGGTTGTCAAGTCAAAGTAGATTTTGTAAATTAGTTGTAAACGGGTTAGCAAGTCAATATAGACTTGTAATGAGTTGTAAACGGGTTGAGATGTTATAATAAAGTTGTGGACAGATTAAAAGGGTCACAACCAAATCGAAGGGTTGAACTTATAAATTATATGTTTATTTCTTTTCACTAATTTTAAATGGTTTGACATCTCAACCGGTTTAATTTTAGTACAACCAAAAAGATTAACATAGTACACAAATAAACCCAGACATATTTATTTATATTAAACGGGCTAGAGTTAAAATGTAAGACTTGTCAATTAAAACTATGATTTTTAGAATATGGATACCGATTTTATTTCGTGTCAATAATTAACATCTAGGAGTGGACACGTTATTTTTCTCATAGCAAAAAACGCATAAAATAAATGTCGAATGAGGTCACATGGATTAAAATAACATCCTAAAACACCCATTGTGATACGCTAATCGGGTTGATTGGCTATGAAACCGTTCGATCGGGTGTGCCACATCATCATAAAATCATTATATATTTCTAGAAATGTTTATTAAATCACTAGTATTAAGCCCCCCGCGTTACGGCGGAGGTGTAAAAGCATGCCAAGTAGCACCAATGTCATACCACTGTCAGTGACTACCAATACTTGAAAAGCTCGTAAAAACAAAATAAAAAGAAATGAAAAAATAAAACCGAACAAAAAGCAAACGTAAAATCGTTGAACCACACACACCCGTTGCAGCGTGTCAATGCAAAGAAATTAGTCTGAAACTTAAAACATAAAAAAATAACTAAGTCGATCTAGCGTTGTGACGAACATGTCAAACGGAATAAATACACGCCTTGCGGCGGGCATGTCAAACGAGAAAAAATAGCCAAAAAAACGTTGAACCCCACTCGCATGTTGCGGTGTGTTAACTCACAAAACTTAGAACGAAACGTAAAACGAAAAAAAACATGCGAAAAATGAAAAGTATGGAAGACCAATGTTGAAAGTAAAAATGTACTTGGGTTAAACTGTAAAAAAATTAAAAGCTTTAGGTTAAAAGTAAAAATAATCAAAGAGGTTAAATTGTAAAAGATAAGAAGTTTTGTGTTAAAAGTGAAAAATCAATTTTTTTCAACCCCTTAAACATAGGGTACAACCCTATGAAGCACAAAAAAGAATTATAAATTAATGAGTAAATTGCCATTTTAGTCCTTGAGTTTTGTCCAAATTTGCCATTTTGATCCAAATAGTTTTATTTTCCCCCTTGGGTCCCTGACTTTTACATTTTGTTGCCATTTTGATCACTTTGCCTAACTCCATCCAAAAACCCAGTTTGTAACAGGGGTATTTTGGGTATTTCCTTAAAAAATGTTTTCAGTTGCCATTTTGATCCAATTCCAAAAAATCAAAAAAATTCCAAAAAAATTCCAAAAAATTCCAAAAAATCAAAAAAAATTCTAAAAAATTCAAAAAAATCTAAAAAATTCAAAAAAATCTAAAAAATTCTAAAAAATCATAAAAATTCTAAAAAATTCAAAAAAATATAAAAAATTCTAAAAATCATAAAAATTCTAAAAAATCAAAAAAATTCTAAAAAATCAAAAAATCATTAAATGTTTCGGCACGAACCGTTTCGACCCGTACCGTTTCGAACCGAACCGTTTCGACCCGTACTGTATCGAACCGAACCGTTTCGACGCGAACCGTTTCGAACCCGTACCGTATCGAACCGTACCGTTTCGACGCGAACCGTTTCGAACCATACCGTTTCGACCCGTACCGTATCGAACCGAACCGTTTCGACGCGAACCGTTTCGAGCCGAACCGTTTCGACACGAACCGTTTCGACCCGTACCGTTTCGAACCCGAACCGTTTCGAACCGAACCGTTTCGAACCCGAACCGTTTCGAACCGTACCGTTTCGAACCCGAACCGTTTCGAGCCGAACCGTTTCGAACCGTACCGTATCGAACCGAACCGTTTCGACGCGAACCGTTTCGAACCCGAACCGTTTCGAACCGTACCGTTTCGAACCCGAACCGTTTCGAGCCGAACCGTTTCGAACCGTACCGTTTCGACGCGAACCATATCGAACCGAACCGTTTCGAACCCGAACCGTTTCGAACCGTACCGTTTCGAGCCGAACCGTTTCGAGCCGAACCGTTTCGAACCGTACCGTTTCGACGCGAACCGTTTCGAACTGAACCGTTTCGACCCGTACCGTATCGAACCGAACCGTTTCGAACCGTACCGTTTCGAACCCGAACCGTTTCGAGCCGAACCGTTTCGAACCGTACCGTTTCGACGCGAACCGTTTCGAACCGAACCGTTTCGACCCGTACCGTATCGAACCGAACCGTTTCGACGCGAACCGTTTCGAACCCGAACCGTTTCGACCCGTACCATATCGAACCGAACCGTTTCGACCCGTACCGTATCGAACCGAACCGTTTGGATTTTTTAGAATTTTTATGGTTTTTTAGAATTTTTTTGATTTTTATATTTTTTTTTAATTTTTTAGATTTTTTATGATTTTTTAGAATTTTTATGATTTTTTAGAATTTTTTAGATTTTTTTGAATTTTTTTGAATTTTTTAGATTTTTTAGAATTTTTTGAATTTTTTGGAATTTTTTTGATTTTTTGGAATTTTTGGGATTTTTTGGAATTGGATCAAAACGGCAACTGAAAAGGTTTAAATTGAAAAGAGTAACTGGGTTTTTGGATGGAGTTAGGCAAAGTGATCAAAATGGCAACAAATATAAAAGTCAGGGACCCAGGGGGGAAAATAAAACTATTTGGATCAAAATGGCAAATTTGGACAAAACTCAGGGACTAAAATGGCAATTTACTCTAAATTAATAGTATGGAAATTAAAATTTCGGTTACATTTTTATACTTAGTAAATCTGTTTTTTTTTTTAATTTTCTTCGTATTTTACGATAATATCATTAAATAATAAAAAATATAAAATAATACATAATTACTTGAATGTTCAAATAAATCCACATATTCAAATTTTTATTAGATATTAGATATATTTATATTAATTCAAAATATATTAATAATTTATTAGATATAAGATATATTAATAATATTATTGATTAATATTTAATAAGTTGAAGGAGAAAATGACATGTGGCGTTAATTGGAGTCTTTTATTAATATTTAGATAATATCTTGGATATGATGCATGATATCTTGAATATACCCCCGCCAGATGCTATTTTTGGCTCATCTACAAATTTTATATAAAAAAATGCTTAGATTAATATTTAATTTTTATTATTATTATTATTATTATTATTATTAAACTACAATAACTAAAATATTTATACATCGTATTATTAAGAGACTTATTTTTTTATATATAGCTCGTATCGAATTAGGGGACAAAGAACGGCTCAATAAGATTACCAATAGGCAACAACACTACCAACAAGATGAATCTTTTTATCTATTATTTTTACCGAGATTCAATCTAGTATACAGTAAATAACATACCGAGAGTCAACTCTCATGTCAACAAATTTGCATTGTCGTTCTTCATCCACTTGAAATTGTTATTATAGTCGTGGTCCTCGTGGGTACAAAACTTTTGTCACGGATCAAAATAGTTATATCAAATTGTATAAAAAGATATACGTTTTGATACTCATTAGGTCAAATAAAAATCTACAACTCCTCATTTTATTTAGGTCAAATAAAAATCTACAATTCCTCATTTTACCAACATTCAACTAAACGAACATACATATTGCATTGTCTACTTTACTACATACACAAACATATTATCAATTTATTATAATAACCCATGAATACCAAAGAGTTAATGTTAATAGTCTGGACATATAATAAAAAATACAATATTTGAAAACTATATTAATGATTGGCGTTGCAAAAAGAACACCATCTAAACCGCCTCCACAGATCTCCGATTTGGCGTTGATTGGCAACTTTAATCGAGAGGGTTTTCAACCGATAGCGGTGGGTCACTGATACAGTCGAGATGCATTGATGGTATATCAGAGGTAGCAGGACACGTGGGTATTGTAATAAAGGTTGAAACATACGTTACTTGTAAGTGTACAGATAAACAAACACAAGTTACAACAACCTATAGCATGAAACATAGCTGATACTCAATGTACAACCAGACAATGAGTAGTTGTGTTGCAAATTCATACTATTTAATATTTAATTAATTTGCTCAATGTTATACCTAACTTTGCCGGTGTGATTATGATTCTATCATTAAATCTAGAAAGTTTTATATTAAATGTGCAATGTTATTCAAAGCAATTATAGAAAACGATGGTTTGATTTTTCAGCCAAAAAGTGAACAGTATAAATTTATAAAATATATAACATACAACGTGGCATAGAAAAAGAATATGCCTTTTATATATTTTTCCAATAAAGAATACAACATACATGTCGGCGTAGGTGATACGTGTCCCATATCACCTTCACAAACGGGTCGGGTCTTTTGAAGTGGTCCATTGTGACAGCTCATCAATAATGGATTGATGTTGACACCATATAAACCATGTATGGGTACCAATAGTATAGTAGCATGCATATCATGATGCATGATTAGATTAGAGTTAGAAGATAATCATAAATAATTATAGTCTTTAATCTCTATATCTTTGTAGATGATTATACCTAACAGGGCCGGCCCTGAGAATTCAAGTACCCTGTTCGAGCTCGAAAAAACGTGCCCTTAGGTCTTAACTAAATAAAGTTTGTATCAAATTAAGTTAACGCCTAAATAATGATTGACAACATAAATTAACTGAATTTGACATAACT
This sequence comes from Helianthus tuberosus, assembly GCA_030545235.1. Classification (NCBI taxonomy): domain Eukaryota; kingdom Viridiplantae; phylum Streptophyta; class Magnoliopsida; order Asterales; family Asteraceae; genus Helianthus; species Helianthus tuberosus. The sequence goes on from JARYGA010053504.1 coordinate 5,928, forward strand.
TAACTGAAATCGACATAACTACATAAGTTAACTGAAATCGACATAACTTAACTTAACTGATTGACAACATAAATTAACTGAAATCGACATAACTTAACTGAATAACCGGATTCGACATAATAACTGAAATCGTAAATCACTAAATCAATCTTAAATCATAAGTTACTTGTGAACTGATCCGACTCCGTGATCGAAGATGAAGGTTGTGACTGTGAAATCGAAGGGCCTTCTGGCTGCTGTGTGTGAACTGTGGGCTGTTGGCTGAAGAGTGAAATCGAACAAAACATAAAAACAACTGCAGAATGGTGATGATCGAAGGCCTGCTCTATCTCGATTATCCTTCCACCTTCCTGTTCCTGCGATGTTTCATTACCAGTCCCAGTTGCCACCCAGATTTCTTTTTTTATTAGTTTTTAGAATTATTTGGGTATTGAGCTCACTAACCTAATGGGCTAAATAGTTTAAACAATATGATTTTTTTAAGTGGGCCTATGTTAATATTTGTTTGGTTATACCCTATTAAAAAAAATTACATATATAATATCGGATTTTTTTTTTAAATTATGTGCCCTACGAAATCACGGGACCTGTTCGGTTGTCCTCCCCGCCCTCCTTCAGGGCCGGCTCTGATACCTAAAATTCCAATATAAACCAGCCCAAACCTTCAAGGTACATGAGCCAAATTCTTTTTATAGCCTCGTGACACGCTGAAATCTCTCCGTTGACATAATGCTCACATATTTTGGTTTTTACTGTTCGCTCGCTTAATCCTGATTTATTCTAATTATATATAAGTATGCTTATTTTTACGCCAGAGTGTGGTCACAGAGAGACTCCTCATCCTGTTATAAGGTTAACGATGTTATCCGTTTCGCAAACCCCTTTTTGCGGAGTTCATTCGTGATTCTCGAAGACAGACCCGTGGGAATAGATCCAAAATCATCCGGCTAAGATAAGATTTGTCACTTAGTCATGACATTAAATCTCAATTTTAATATTTATTGGATTTGAAATAATTTCCCATTTCTATTTTATATTTGCATATCATAGTAAATATCTAAAAGTAATATTTATATGCTTTTTCTTTACATCAGATTATTATGTTCCTAAATATATCTATACATGGATATTGCAAGACTTTTTTCCACCACACTATATGCCTTACGAACTATTATTTGTATGCTTATACATAATTAGTTGTATTACGCTTCATTAGCGTAAGTTTTCTGTATAACCATCATAAATAGATAACATGGAAGGCTTTGATGGTGTGCGGGGAGGACCTCCGCACAAGGCCCGCGATTTCGAGGGGCATGTGATTTAAAAAAAAATACGATACGTATATGTTATTTTTTCTAAATAGTAAACACATACCACTTCCAATATATGCCCATTTACAAATCATTTTTTATGGTTTAGAATTTAGCCCACTTGGAATTAGGTTTATTGAACCCAATACTAATTTGATTTTTTTTTAAATAATAACAAAACATAACGGAAGGGCACATTTTTTCAAGCTCGAACAGGGTATGTGAATTCTCAGAGACGCCTCTGATAGATAAACATAATAAATGTATAACATATTCTGAAAATATACGTAGTGAATGAAATATATGATGAAAGTTAGAAATAAAGTGGGTGAATGGTTACATAATGGATATACTTAGCACACTCAAAACCAAAATTACATGTGCTTTGCACAAGAATGAAAATACAATCTTTATTAGAAAAAAAAAAATCATTAATTATCCGAAGGCCCAACTCCCTCCTTTCAATCTTGAAAACGTGTGTACAAATGTTCCATTTGATAATAAAACTATAATTATAAGATAAATTGCGGAAACTATAAAGAATCTATATAAATGTTACATGAAAAAACGTGTCTTGACAACTAACACGTGTTTATACCATTCGTATATGATACTTTTGGTTTTCTAACTTCTGTAGTTGTGGAGCTACTTAGTCGAGTCTAACAGCCAACAGGTTATGCATAGTAATTTTATAACCCTAAAATGAGTAAAATCTATGAATTAGTTTTTTAAAAGACTTAGTTTTTCTTCTTGAAAAGGTCTAGCGGTGCACCTTGTTGTCCGTTTACCTTTTATTTCGACATATTAGTTTGGTATTTTATTGAAGCTTGAATATGAAATTTATGTTTAACATCTTACAATTTTCTATTTTGTGTGTCGTGGATAAAACATAATTGGAAAAAAAGGATTTTATGATACGTAAATAAAATAATAGATGTTTTGTTTGAGACCACCCGTAGTGGGGTTATTTGACGTTTTCCCAAAAAAAAACGCCAAAACACGACTCAGAACTGCCCCCAGGCGTGTTTTTTTTTGAAAAAAAATTGTGGGTGTCATTTTTTAAACTCCTTCACTTGTTTCTTTGGCCAATAGTATTTTTTGATATTTTTTTAATTAATTCTATTAGAATATTGAAGAGATATGGTCCAAATCCCTTGCATACATGGCAAGGACCACACCACCTTTTAATCCTACATGGCATCTCCATCAGCAAGCGAATCCAGAAGCTTCTGGAATAGATATGGTTGGCCCCTTTCCCGAAGCCCCGGGTGCAGTGAAATTTATTATAGTCGCGGTTGACTACTTCACAAAATGGGTAGAGGCGAAGGCACTGGTGTCAACCACATCCATCGTAGTACGACGTTTCATCTGGGAACAGATAATCTGCAGATTTGGACTACCCCTGAGAATTATCACCGACAATGGGACGAATTTTGCCGCAGAAGATCTTCAACGATGGTTCAAAGAGCTACACATAGAGCATACCTTCTCCTCGGTTGCGCACCCACAGGGGAATGGTCAAGTAGAGGCCGTCAACAAGAGCATCGTAGATGGTATCAAAGCACGACTAGGAGAGAAAAGAAGAGGTTGGGTCGACGAATTGCCCAGCATCCTGTGGGCCCATAGGACAATGCCCAAAACAAGCAACGGCGAAACACCGTTCAGCTTAGTCTATGGGTCCGAGGCTGTGATACCAGCAGAGATCGGGCTGCCATCACCAAGAATGCTCTCCATGAACATGATCAACAACGAAGAAGAAAGGAGGTTAGACCTTGATCTTCTAGAAGAAAGGAGAGAGATGGCGGCTATCAATGAAGCGAAGTACAAAACAAAGCTGGAAAAATATTACAACTCCAAAATCCGCATCTGCACCTTCAACCCGGGAGATTACGTCCTGAGGGACAACGAGTCGTCTAACGCCGAAAAGCCCGGAAAGCTAGCTCCCAAGTGGGAAGGGCCTTATGTTGTAGAGGAAGTACTTGGGAAAGGGGCATACAAGTTACGCACCCTAGACGACAAAGAAGTTCCACGAACCTGGAATGCTCAACAGTTAAGAAGGTGCTACATGTAAAAGGCTGAAGTTTCCCTACGCACTTGTAACGGCTGCGTGCCAACACAGTTAACATTAATACAAGAAGTGTTTGGCTATTCCTTTTCATGTGAAATTCTTGTCACAACTGCATATATTACTTTGGGCATACACGAAAACATCAATGGCTCGACCTTAGGAAACGTTGTAGACCTCCAAGGCCTGTCACAAACAAGTGCACAGCCGGGTCAAAAACACAACTAAAGCCTAGAAAACGCCAAATAAGTACTTCGTGCCCACATAAACACGAAAGCTTCGAACTCATGGTAAACAAACATTGTAAAAACCCCCAAGGCTGAACACAGCTGGGTGCACACAATAACCTGTAACTCGATCACTTCGTATTCACGAACGAACCTGCGCATAATAAACGACAGAATTAACGTTGTAGCTAACACAACACAACCTGTCAGCGCCATCATCCATTCGTGATACCTGAATCAAAGTAACTAAACATGCACATATTGTAACGATAAACAAAATCCACAAGAAACTAAAATACATATTAAGCATCAAATATGCCAACAATAGCAAAACTTGGCACAGGTACGACAGTTATAAGCAAAATTGTTCACGAAAACATAAAGTAAATTGTTCAAGGAATTGTCAAGTGGGTTACAAGGCCATCAAAGCCCATACACGGCATACAAGCCGGATGCCTTCACTCCGGGTGGCTGGAACCAGCGCCCCCAGTCGCGCCATCTCCATCTCCAAGGGCCTTTTTCAGTAAAGCAACACCATCAGACTTCCGAGCCAATTTTTGGGCAGCCTTAACAACACCAAACTCTAAGGATGCGAACTCTTGTCGCTTTGCAGTATAAGCAGCACCACAATCTTCTTTATAAAACTGGAAGTGATAGTCCTTCTCATTGTTGGAAGCCGCAGCTCTACCCTCACTATAACCATCCTTCCGCCCACTATTGTATCCTGCTTGACCTAACTCAAACATATAGTTGGCAAGCTCATGGGACTTCACTATACGATCAGCAATCTACGGAAAACACAAAGCAACATAAGTAAAGTAACCACCACAAATCAAAAGCAAAACATAAACAAAGGAAGTTACCAGAGGTACAGCACGCGATAGCAGCCACTTGCAATCGGCAGACACCTCTTCAACAAGGAGTTCAGAGGCCTTACACTCAGCAATCTTTTTCTCAACAAATCCTTCCAACGCAGCTATACGCTCAACATACGCTGCCTCCTTTTTCTCAAAAGCAACACGCGCTTGCTCAGCTTCCTCGCTAATCTTCTTCTTCTCACCAGATAACCTGACAATAGTATCACGCTGAATCTGCATTTCCGCATTAGTACGTTCACATGCAGCCTCCCAATTCTTCTGTTTGTCAACATTGACCTGTTTCTCTTGGGCAAATTTCTGCTCCGCATCAGCAACTCTCCACAACAAACCTTTCTTCTCAGAATTAAACCTCTTTCTTTCTTCCGCAAATAACTTCTTCTCATTTTCAAACTCAAGTGTGTCCTCCCCCATCAGCTTCCACTCACGAACAATCTCCTGAGAGGTGGACAAAAAGTTAACCCCGGCACGAACGTGATCATCTAATAGTTCTAACCAGCGGCGCTTCTTCTGAAATAGCCTCTCAGCTGGGGGGAGAGACAAAGAGAAGAACTCATGGCAGTTTTCAAGCTGATTCATCCGGGAGCCTTGGGTCAGATTCCAGCGAGGTACATGTAGCAAATCATCACACGCTGGGTTTTGAGTATCCCAAGACCCACCTTGAACATGCTCAAAATCGGGACTCCGAACCACTCCGGAAGCCGCACCACCACCACCACCTGGTGGACGCTTGGTATATATGGTTTGATGGGGAGTAGTCTCACTTGACTCCACCTCGATTTCAATACCCTTACCACGATCAACACCACCGGTATCACCACCACCTTCCCCAACGTGCTCAACATTTACATCATCTTGCTTTTTCTTCTCACCCAGACCACCACGAGGAGGAGACAAACGTCCTCGAGGGCGGAGAAGCAGGAGGAGTGATTTTTGAAATGTCAACTTTGTGTGAAGTCTTGGCTGGCTTAGCACCTGCTCCAAAACGAGCAAGACATTTAGAGAAAAGAAGGGAAATAAGCAACCAGGAAAAACAAATGGGAAAATTGATAAAACGAGTACCAGAATCCTCAAATATTTTCTCCAACAGATTCCCATGTCTCTCAGTAAAAACACCCATGTCAACTTCCAATTCCGAGGGAGCAGTAGGAACCTCCTTCTGAAGTTTAGCATTTTTGGACGTAAGCATAGCAGCAGCCTGCTCATCAAGTTTCCGTTTCTTATCGTCCAGAGCCTTCTTCTGCATCATCTCTGTCAAAGTAGCGCGATCCTCAGGATCAGACCCACGATGTTTTTCTCCGGCCCCTAAACCGGACAATGTATCAGAAACTACAGCGTAATCTAGGACAGGAAGAGTAGAAGGTCGCTTACGAGGAGTCTCAGTGGCATGTTCCTCAACCTTCATCTCCTTCCCCTCCGGCTTGCCAGCCTTCGTTTTTTTCCTTGTTTCCAACTGATCGGCGGCATCAACTGGAACCTCCACATCATCACATACGGGTTCATTAACAGGCTCATGAACAACCCCCTGCATCAGACCTGCACGCGGCGAATGAGAAGTTAAGCCTTCAAGAGGTCTATTGGATCCTTCACTCGAGAGAACAATAACTTCCTCTCGAGTAGGATCAATGGCATCATCAACGTCATCTTCACTATCTTCACCTAAAACAGTGTTGGCATAGGTAGTAAAACTTTCGTTAGTTGGGTGCAAGAAACGGTTGCGGGTCTGGTCCAACCACGTTGGTTTCCCATCACCCTGCACCCCTTCAACCATCGCTCCACCAACCTTCGTGTCAAGAACATTCAGTAAACTATACCCAACTGTGACAATAAAAAAGCATCAATAAGACACAACAAAATCAGAAGAGTACACACAAGATCACAAAACTACATACGTTTGCATTGATAACCGTAAACCGGGACACCCAAAGGATGCTTTGGGGCCCACAACATACTCATACCAGCACCCACCAACGCCATCTCCTCAAGCTGAAGTATAGGAGTGGCTTTATGAGTCAACTTTTTATACCATGCTTGTTCAGAAAAATCTGCAACCACATCAACCTTGGGGATCCCCTCACTTCCTGCCCGGTAATGCATCTCTACCGGGATAACACCACGACGAATGTAGAAAAACCTTTGCTTCCAGTCATGCAGGCTTTTCAAGGGAATAGAACAACAGGGGATAACACCACTGGTCCGGGCATTAAAAGAATAAAAACCACTGGTATAAGTCACAGTATAGAATACATTAAACATTTCAAAAGTTGGATCAACACGATTAGCCCTGCAGATAAATTCAAAGTGGGTAATACGGGGAAGCCCAATCGCATTGATCTGAGAGATATGAAGCCCATAGTTCCTCAACACCTCAGCGGTAAACCTAGTCATCGGGAGCCTGAAGTTGCCTTCCCGGAAGAAAGCAGCATACAAAGTAATGTAACCAGGAGGTGCGTCCATGGCAGTAGAACCCGGAGTGGGGAACTGAGCACCCCACTCGGGAAGGAAACCCATCTCCCTCACCAAGTTATGAAACTCTTCCTCCTTCCACCCTATAATCGCCTGATCCGGGCCTGGTGGATTTTTACCCTTGTTCCTTTTCTTCTTTGACGAAGGATTTGCTCCAGACATATCGAAAGAGGATGAGGAAGATAAGATGAATGAACTCAAGAAAAAAGGGGGAAGAAAGATAAAGGAATGGGAGAGGAACCTGGAGTTCAAATTTTGAAAAGTGGAAAAAAGGAAGGAAACTACCGTGTATTTATACCCATCACATTAAATGCGATGGGTAGTGGACCGTCAGAAATTCAGAAGGTCACCCAACGGGGAGAAGACACGTCGGCAGAAAGAGAAACCGTCACCTCTTTTTTCCGGGAGCGTGGGCGGCACACATCTGACAAAGCGAGAGAAAGTAACTGACACCACTGAAAAGGCGACTGTTCACCTCAGACAAGACAGAGACATCAGACGGTCACATCAATTTTCTTTGTCCCAAGTACAGAAACTTCTTTCAGAAGGAAACACCGATACGCCATGCGCCATGCGTTCACTCGGCTCAACTTTACAAGTTACCAACACACCGTGCGCCATGCGTCCACTTGGCTCAACTTTACAAGTTACCAACACACCGCGCGCCATGCGTCCACTTGGCTCAACTTTACAAGTTACCAACACACCGCGCGCCATGCGTCCACTTGGCTCAACCTTACAGTTACCAGTACGCCATGCGCCACGCGTCCAGTTGGCTCAACTTTACAAAGTTACCAATACGCCTTGCGCCACGCGCCCAGTTGGTTCAACTTTACAAAGCCATGCGCCATTACCCTTATAAGTCCAGAATCCCTCCTAGACGATCAACTCAACTAGAAGGCACACTGGACTGGGGGGACTTGAAGAGGTATGGTCCCAATTCCTTGCCTACATGGCAAGGACCACACCACCTTTTAATCCTACATGGCGTCTGCATCAGCAAGCGAATCCAGAAGCTTCTAGAAGCTTATGGAATACGCCATGGTGGCACCAAAGATGCTCCCTCCGACATAGAGGACAATACGTGTCACCACCCCTCGAGCGCCATGTAGACCTGCAGCAAATCAAGGAGCAGTCCGACAGTACCAGTACGACGTCTCCAGCATGGACAAATATAGGCGCGCCACGTGTACCACTACACTTACTGCAGCAGAGGAGACCAAGAGGATATTCCCCTTGGTCGGACAGCTGGCGCCATATACCAGCTGGCAAGGATGCTCCTCCTCCTCTAACCCTCCGGCTATAAATAGGACCCTTCATCATTCAGGTTGGATCATTCTATTCTGCACTCTCTCACTCCTAACACACACTATTTGTTCTCCTCAGAATCGAACTTATTCTCACGCCGGAGCCCGGTTAAGAGGGAATCCCCCATATTCCCCTCTTAACGAGCTAACGGTGTTACTGTTTTGCAGGACCCGTCATTTGGCGAGTAACGGAGGAGATTGAACCCCATAAAAGAGACGAACAAGCTAGTTTCACCCAGGTGTAAACCAGTGTTTCATCAAATATCTAATCATTGCAAGACTTCAAGCCCCACTACACTCCTTTTAACATAATAACTCACAATACCCACATACTAACTGAATCGCCATATGACGCAAAATACGCAAGGGGTTTTTTCCTCCCAAAACACATGTTCTAGAGAAGAGAAGAAAAGAAGAGGCGTTGTGGTGTAATTGACTAATGGTAGTGGTAGACCATAGAAAATGGGTGGGGCTACAAAGAAGAGACAATGGTAGATCCAACATACCACGTGTAGGGTCACCATCACACGCGGGTCACAACCATTCGGGTTAAACCATGTTTTTCCCTATGTTCCCACCCCACCATATCAAATATTCATTGCACTTGTTGATACAAACAAACCGTTTAGATAATCTAGCTAAATATCCATTTGGGATAAGTTATCACTCTATCAAGATATTCTAAAATAAGAGGCAATTTTAGTGAAGTTATACTAACTCTATAAACATATAGATTCAACACTCAATTCTTATCGAGTCGGGGGTCTCACTGAAAGCCGTCCCTCTATTCGTACGGAGTAGAGGTAAGGTTCTCTACATCTTATCTTTCTCAGACTCCACCTTGGTTTTGCTATTAATGAGATTTACTGATTATGATGATGATGATAACTCATTTCTTATATTTATTTCATATTTTTTTAGTAAAAGAAACAAAAATCATGACAATATATATGTATACTTATACAATTTATTATTCAAATGAATACTATGCATAGAGAATGAGATATTGAAGGGTTTTGGAAGATAAGCAATGTTTATAAATAAATCATAGGGACAATAATAGATAACCTAATGTGAATAAGCATTCAAATAATATTACTCCCTCAGTCGCGGACCTAGGATTTTTTTCCTGGGGGTGCGGAAATTTTTTAAAGATTTTAGACCCCTAGCTATATAAAAAAAATCGGTTCATATGAAAAAAAGGGGTTCAACCTCTTTCCTATTGAGAAACCGCGGCGTAACTTCCCTACTCATTGTTCCGTCCTAATCCTATCACATACAAAATAAACAAGAATCTTCAAGTGTTCAACCATAGCCCATGTTCCATCATATATTATCGATTTAGTAAATTGGGCAACATGACCACTAATATTTTGGAAATCAGATTGGATTGTGACAATTGGTACAATCGGATGAACCAGTATCATCGGTGTCATGGTACACTTATTGCTATAGAATGACTTGTTGCGCACTTTCTTTCTTTGTTTTTATATATTTCTTAAAACGACCTAAAGACTTCAAGCTTTTTTTTAAATAATCAAATTATTCATTATTTTATATAAATAGTACATTCATATCAAGTTTATACCATGGTTGCAAAAGTCGTTAGGCGCTTCCTAGCCGGTCGACCGGAAAGTTGAGAGTACTCGATCTAGGTGAAGGGTACTCGGACATGTTAAATTATAAAGAAATTAGTTTTCGGAAATTAAATATATGTCAAATAACATAAATTTATTAATATTTATAACAAAATACGTGAAAATGATATCCATTCTTTAATATGATAGGCGTACAAATAATGTTTTATTGTTCTTTAAGTCAAACTCGACCCGAGTTGAATTACTAGATCTGATTCTGGCTGAGGTTGACCGCGTTTGATCGATTCCGAGTAATTAGGCGGAGTTGAAGAAAGACGTCTTGGCAACCTACCTTGTAGCAAACACTCGGGAAGTACTCGGGCTCGCCTACCTGGTGCTGCTATCATTATGTAATTTGCCCTGGTGATTGGAATGAAACGTAGGTAAAAAAAATGATATTATCTTTTTAAATTCTAAACCAACTTTTTATATAGAAGTTGGTTAAAAAAAAACCATCTACCTTTGAAAAATCAAACTCATGTCTTTTTTACAGCTTTCCAAATTTATATCTTGGAACTTAGTGATGAAAGCTCTATCCAATATCCATGAAAGAGATGATATTTTTGAAATTTCAATAGTTATTATGATACGAGAAAAAACTATATACATTTGAAAAATCAAATTCATATAATGTCGATTTATAATTAGTTAAATAATACAAATATTTTGTCTTTATTATACACCTCTCCAACTTGAAATCTTGGAACTTAGTAATGAAAGCATTTTAGTATACATGAAAGAACAAAAGTTGCAAACAAAACCTTATCAAGTTAATAAGCGCAGTCTGTTGAAATGGCAGTAGATATTTTTCATTGATATTTTAAAAATTACTAACTTATCCCTTATTATAATCTTGTTTATCATTTTAGTATACATGACGTAATTTTAACGTGATATTTAATTATTAAATTGAAATCTAACTTATAATAAAAGACTCCAAATAATGGCACATGATATTTTCTCATTCAATCTCATACATTTTATTTATAATTATTTAATAAATTTCTTTTAATATTAATATATTAATAAGTAATATATAGATATCATTTATTTTTATCCTTATCTTTATCTAAGATTAATAAATAACTTCAATTTTGCAATTTACACCCTTTATTTTTTTACTTTTAACCCAAAGTTTTTCATCTTTTGCAATTTAATCACAACTCTTTTTTATTTTCAATTTTTGTCTACCATACTTATCATCTTTCCAAAGTTTTCCGTTTCGTTCTAAATTTTGTGAGTTAATGCACCGCAACGTGCGTGTGGGGTGCAGCATTTTTTTTGTATATTTTTTCCAGTTTGATTGGCTCATCGCAGCACATCTATTTTTCTCCGTTTAACAAGTTCGACCAACGCATGTGTCCTGGATTGACTTAGTTATTTTTTTCTATGTTTTACGTTTTGGTTTAACTTCTCTGCAACGAGCGTTCGTGATTCAAAGATTTTACGTCTGCTTTTCGCTCGGCGTTATTTTTTTCGTTTTTATTTAATTTGCTTTTACGATCTTTTCCGGTGTTGGTGGTCGCTGACAGTGGTATGACATTGGTACTACTTGACACAGTTTTACAACAACCGCTGCAACGCAGGGGCTTAATACTAGTATAAATTAAAAAGAAAAAGACATATTTTCACGCCTGTAATTAAAATTATTTGCATTTTTTTTTCATAAAATTTTTGCATAAGACGAAAATAAGGATCATCAAGCAGTTGAGATTGGAAATCCTAATAAAAAATTGAAACACATGGAAAAAAGTTTTGGATTTTTATCAGATTGTCAACTTGTCAATAGGGCTGTAAACGAACACGAACAAGTCCTTGTTCATGTTCGTTTGTTAGGAAATATATGTGTTCACGAACTGTTCATGAACGCTTACCAAATGAGATTTTATGTTCGTGTTTGTTTGTTAAAGAAATGAACTTTTTCGTGTTCGTTTGTGTTTGTTTGTTAATTTTAGGCAACGAATGAAAACGAACAATAATGAACACAAATGAGCACAAACTAATGTTCATGAACACAAATGGTAACAAACAAACGTTCATGAACAATATATATATATATAATACGTTGACACTTATTAAATATTTTATTTGTCGGAATTTTGAAGTATTTAAATAAAATAGAAAAGCTAAAAACACTAATGAATTATCGAACACAAACAAACATGTTATCGAACGTTCACGAACATAAATGAACGAACCCGCCCCCTGTTCATGTTTGTTCATTTAATTAAACGAACGAAATTTCTTGTTTGTGTTGGTTTGTTTAATAAACGAACGAACACAAACGAACTTCCCGCCGAACAGTTCACGAACTGTTCGCCAAACGTTTGGTTCGTTTGCAGCCCTACTTGTCAAGGATTATTGTTGTTCAAAAAAAAAAAAAAAAAAAGAAAAGAAAAACTTGTCAAGGATTATTAAATTGTCTGGAAGATAAGTTGTCAACTTTGGGTTTGTTTTTGGGCCGAAAGTGGCCCACAATATAGGCCTAATATAGAATGTGTTTGAACTGGTAGTAGAGAACTAGAGATGGGCATAATAACCGGTTCCAAACCCGACCTGGTAGACTCGACCGGGAACTGGTTCCAGTCCCTAACCGCTTTATTGAAGAACCGGTTCCGGGTTCTATAAGCCCGTAGGTTCTTACCCGGTTCCACATTTTATAAAAAAAAATTGGTTCGTAACCAGTACCTCCGTAAACAAATACTACCCGGTGCATTAAATTCTATCATTTATTGGTAGCAACACGATTCCACCTGATTTGGTGCGAATAAAACGATAACAAGTCATTAACTGTAACTTGTATACTAGGAGTCGGTGAAACGGTTACTACCGTTAGACAAAAATACGAGCTGTCTTCAAATGGCTATGTAGCTTTTCAAATAATGTTTTTGTTATGGAATTATGTTTCTTTTAGTTTTAAATTTTCAAAAATTAATTAAAAATGAACTCTATTGAGTTTTTTTATATGCTAGCATTTAATTGAATTTTTTTTCAAAATTTTTTAACTTAAAAAAAACGGCTATAAAAACCGATAATCCCAGTTAACTGGTCCGGTTACCAACCTAGTCGGTTATATAAGGGGATGCTTGACAACTTCTGAATGGTTCAGTATTGAACCAGTAAGATGTCTGAACCATTAAGTACTGAACCAGTAAGAGGTCTGTATCATTAAGAGCCAATATAATGCTTAACCGTTCATAAGCAAATGTGTGACCAATTCAGATTAGAGGTTTTAAGCATTCAGACTCAGTATAATGCTTAACCATTCAGAGACAAATGTCTAAACCATTTAGACATCTGCTCGGGAAACAAACAGTCTGAACCATTAAGTACCGAACCACTAAGAGGTCTAAACTATTAAGAGCCCATTAAGAGCTAAACAATCAGACTCTAATTTAGGTTTTTGGGATTGCTTGAACCGGTTATTAACAAAAAAAAAACCTATTATTGGCCTAACCGGTTTTAACCAAGTCAACCTATAACTAGTTCGGTTAATAACCGGTATAATAAAAACCGGTGAACCGGTTTGTGTATAGATATAAATTATCAAACAACCTGGGCTTATTTCTGGATCAAAAAAAGTGGCCCACGTTATAGACCCAACAAAGAAAGTGCTTTGAGTTGGTTTAACACACGATTACTTCGAGCCCGAACAATTCGGGTTAAAGTTTCATTTCAAAAAAGCAATAAAGTAAGCAAAGGTGGTGCCATCTTCTTCTCCCACAATTCATATTTTGTAATACCAACGCGGGAAAACTGAAGAAAACTATCTAAGGAGCTAATTTTTCCAAAATTTACACTACCGCCGGAGCGCCAAGCCATAGCGGAGGTTGCCCCTACTTACACTGTATGTCCGCCACTGCCTCAAGGTATATTATTATTGTTGTTGTTGTTGTTGTTGATGTTGTTGTTGTTGTTGTTGTTCTGATTCCATTCGGTTTAATTCGTTTTTTCATTTTTCTTTTACTAAAACTGTTGGAAACTTGGAATAGCATAAAACCATGGGTTTGAAAAAAAAAAAAAGTTATCTGATACTTTAATTCAAATGGATCATAGATTAGATTCATAGATCTTCTTAAGAAACAATAGTTTTATTACTATATTTTGATGTTATCAGATAAATGTACTGTTAGACTGGTATAATGATCATTCATCTACCATCATTTGTAGTTCTTTAAACATTTGTTTTAATGATTTTTGTTCTGATGAAGTGTTTTGCTATGGGTGGGATTTACTTGGTACGGTTGTTGTTGTTCTGATGAAGTGTGAACCTGTAATAGTTTAAAGAGTAAAATGCCATTTTTGTCGCTGAGGTTTGGTTAGTTTTGCGACTTTCGTCCAAAAGTTTGTTTTTTAGCATATGGATCTAAAATGTTTGAAATCTTGTCATTTTCATATGACTCGTTAACTCCATCCATTTTTCTTCGTTAATTCAGGGGTATCTCTGTCTTTTTTTTTTGTTTTTTAAATGGTTTTGAATACGTGTACATTATGCTAATTGCTAGTACATAAAGTAAAAAAAAGACCGAATTGCCTTTTAAATTAACAAAAATGACAAAATGACAAACATACCCCTGACTTAACGGAGAAAAATGGATGGAGTTAACGAGCCGGGTGAAAATGACAAGATTTCAGACCTTTTGAATCCAGATGCAAAAAAAAAAAAAAAAAAAAAAAAAAAAAAAAAAAACCTTTGGACAAAATTCGCAAAACTGGCCAAACCTCAGAGACGAAAATGACATTTTACTCTAGTTTAAAACTAAAATTTATATATTAAGCACATATTTGACCTGTTCATTTTTGTTCAATTTGCAGTTAGTGTTGTTGGTCAATCAGAATACCAATTTTGTTTCTTTGAAACTGAATACTAATTTAACTTACATATAGACAACCACTTTAAAGTCGCCATCGACTAATGAACTCAATGTGTTCTTTAGATCCTGAAATTTGGCTTTATCTTCTTTGCTGGCATCTTGTAGACTATTTCTACTTTCGGTTTTTGTTCTTTGTCTGTAATACTAATAATCATATCCCAACCTAACTATTTAAATCACAGTGTCCATTATCATGGTGTGCATTAGGAAGAATCCAAAAGTTCACACACAAGAACTTAAACTAGGAACATCAAATGACACGTTTCGAGAATCAACCAAACTCCAAACCCATGCGCCGCACTCTATCTCTAGATCCGGTTTCAAGACTTTTAAAAAAGAAAGTGAGAATACTGAAGATGGTGAATTTGCATTTGCTATTACTTTGTGTAAAGAAGAATTGCTTAATCATGATAACTGCACATGGTTATCACTAGGTGATGCATCATATCCATCATCATGTTCCAAAGATAATGGTTTATCAAGTTGCATGGATCTTAAAATAGATGCATGGTTCATTTCTTTATTATCAACAGACTCACCAACACATGATACACTTTTAGATACTAAAACCACATTCTTCGACGGGTCACGTGTGAATCCAATGGAAGAAGCGTCTTTAATTCTTGATCAAAGAAAAGTATTGGATGGATACATTGTTTTTCAAGAGCATTTGGAGGAGGAAGAAGTTGTTTCATCACTTTCATGGCTGGAGAATGAGTCATCTAATGGTCAAACTTTAGATAAAAAGTCAAAGTCAAAGTCAAAACGGGCCTATTTTGATAGCGGCGACGATGAGCACTCATTGTTTTCTTCATCTTTTAGCTCTGATTACTCATCAGAAATCATGGATTTGGAAGACATTAAGGTCGATAAGCCGCTTTTCTGGCCGTTTAATTCGGCTTCTTATTGGGGTTCAGAATATAAGCAGGATTTCCTCATTATGTCCCCTTGTAAGAAAGATGGTAATTCGCCAAAAGGCAAGAACATGGCAGCGAAAGAAGTTGACCGTTTGACCGAAAAATATGAGAGAAAGCATAAAATAGTATTGGAAGATCTTTTGTTGGTTGATAAGTTGAATGTAGAGGGTGTGATCATTGAACAAGTATTGGGGCTTGGTGAGTTTGATGGACATGAGGGTGTTGAATATGAGTTCAACATAGATCACTTCTCTATTGTCTAGATTTCATCACTTGTTTTTATAGATCAATACATTTGTTGTTTGTATATTTTTCTGAAAGTTTAGATAGAAGTTTTGTTAAATTGATCAACACGATTTCACATATGTTGAACATGATGAGTTCGACAAAGATCTTGTACTTGTTGTTGGTTTTATAGCTTCACTGACCCTATTCTATAATCATAGAATCTTCTGCCGTTCAAAAAAAAGATAGAAGTTTTGTTAAAGTAATCAACACGATTTCACATATGTTGAAAGTAAAAATATTTATCAGTTTTATAGACTCATTGATATTAAACCGAACTATTTAAGAGTTTAAGTTAATAGCTTGACAAGCTTTTATGATGCAAACTCAAGCAAAGGTTCGAGATCACTCAAACTCGACTATAAAACTCATAATCATCCATAAAACTTTTATTTAATAACCACAACAAAAATTTTTGAATAAGAAAGAGTTTAGATAAGTCTAAGAATAATAAAATCAACTTTAGTGGGTGGTGTAGTGGTAAAAGCCTAATTTACCCCAACAAAGGTGTCAAGTGTCATGTTTATATTGTGCTTTCATTGGTTCTACGACCTCATCATAACATCTTAAAGGACACATGCCTCACACAAATAACATCTTAAAGGCCACATGCCTCACACAAGCTTTAATTTACCTGATTTCATTAATTAGTACGGTATTGACATGTATCATGAGTATTACAAACGTGTTTTTTATTCCCGAATTCCATAAAAGCTCACCGGCCACCTCTAAATCTTAAATGCTCAATTCATGAAATAAAGTAACAAACTAAAAACGTGTGGCCTTTAGTAATATCACGGTGATATTATCACCCTCTGGCTTTTCTCTACACCATTAAAGTCACATGTGCATGTGCTATAAGGCACACATGGGTGTACATATATATTTTTATTTTTTAATATATACAAATCATTTACCAATCTTCATATCTATACTTTCTATAAAAGGAGAAATCACAGTGACATAAGAAAAGCTGATGTGGTAGCCATAGAGGTTGTTCAACAATGTTTTTCTTATGTCATTATTGCATTATAAGTCTTAATATATAAAATCACTTTAAAATCCAATTAAACCTCTGCCAAAGTAAAAATCCGCCCATAATCCCATATAAAAACCAGCAGAGGTTGACATAAGATATAATGTTTTTATATAAGCAGATGGTTAAGGTTAATTGCTGGCAAATTCAAATTCAAAATGCATGGAAATAAGTAATTTGCAATTAATGCATGTCACTCACAAACTCCTGTCAATCATCTTCTTATATAAGGCTTTTCTTCTCATTTCCCTCTTCATATTTGATCACACTTCCATCTTCTCTGATTTTGGATTTTGAAATTTGATCACAATCCGAATTAGAAGCATGTCAACATCAGTTGAGAGTAACAATCTTAGTTTTGTTAACGATTTGAATCCTGGGCAAGATATGTGGCACATGAAAGCGAGGATTATTCGAAAATGGAATCAAGGTTATAAAATGGATTTCATCCTCATTGATGAAAAGGTAATTTATATTTCTGTGTTTCCGTTCTATCAGAGACTGTAGTTTTGTATGCTAAAAAAAATACTTTGTTTAAATGTTCTTCAGGGTGCTAAGATTCAAGCAGGTATTAAAAGTCATCTGATACCTGTTTTTGATGCACAGCTTCAAGAAGATGCTGTTGTTATTCTGTCGAAATTTGGTGTTGGTGAAAATAAAGATTTATATAAAGTTGTAGTACATGATTATAAAATCAACTTTTATCGATGCACAACTGTTACACCTGTGAGAGATTGGCAAAGTGTTGAGTATGGTTTCAACTTCAGAGCTTATCAAGATACTCTTCAAGGAGAGGCGTTAAACTCTTTGAGTGTTGGTAGTGTATATTTTTGTAATCATGTCTTCTCTGTATAAAATTAGAAATTTTTACTTATATTGTTGTATAATGTGATCATATAGATGTTGTTGGATCTATGGTTTAGTGTGGAGATCTTGAATTCTTTGGTCGACCTCCAAAAGAAACTAAGAAGATGAATTTCGATATTCAAGACTTGGAGTAAGTTATCGTTTACATGTTCAGTAATGTACAGATCATTGTTTGTATTTAGTGATGTTAATAAATAAGATGAGAATGTTGGTATTTAATGTGGAATCATGGTAATGGTAATAAATGAGATCAATAGTGTTTGGATCTAATGTTGAATCATGGTAATAAATGAGATCAACAATTTATTCTTCAAGTGAATATGTTAATTAATTTGTGGCTCATTTACTACTTTAGTAAATGTCATAAATTTCCTTTGATTTTGTGTTGTTATTCATTCAATTTAGTTTTGATATTATAGATTGTAAAAAAAATGGTCATAAATTAGTCTTTAGTTTATCGTCATACGAATATTGTTTTCATGTAGGGGTAAGGTTTTGCGGTGTACTATGTGGAATGACTATGCTCTGCAGTTTAAGGAGTTCATCTCTAAAACCCCAGCTCATGAGCATGTGATGGCTGTTATACAGCATGGAAAGTGTAAGGAATGGAAAGATAATTTTTGTTACTTTCTGAAAATCATAACTATACTCTTTATTTCTGGCAATATAATAACTGGTTGACTAAATAACTATATACTTTTGTATGTAGATGAATATACAGTTCAAAGTGATAAATTTGCAACACGAATGTTTCTAAATGAATAAATTGATGAAGTTAATCAGCTAAGGAGGAGGTAATTTGTCAACATAATTTCTACTGTATATAGATGTTCAAGTCAAATACTTTGTTTCATGTTATTTGTATACTAATTCTAATCATTTGTGGTATCCAAAAGTTTTATACTGAAACTTGGACAAGGGAGTGGTTCTACTTCTCAAACAATACTATCGTCTCAGAGTGTTTTTCCATTGCATAAAGAATTTGTAACAGATGGTGTGAGGAAACATGTTGATGAGATTAGTGAGATAGAAAAGGTTTCACATCTTTTTATATAGTTTGGTTATTTGTTTGGTTTATCACCTACATGTTTGTCAAACTATAGATTACAAGTGGATATATTGCTTTTACAGGAAATGTCTTGTGTTGTGGTTACGACAACTAAGATTGTGCAAGAAGAGTATGGTTGGTTTTATCCTGCCTGTCGTAAGTGTTTCAAGAAGGTCATGGCTAAAAGTGATTACTTACAGAATGTTGAAAATGTTTCGGATGATGTTGTTCAGTTGCCTGTGACTTCTTTGGTTTGTCTCAAATGTCGTAGTGAATGTACATCCATCACCACAAAGTAAGCAATGATGATTATTTAACATTTTATTTATATAAATAACAGTTTAAGACTGATATTTCAATATAATTTTGGAGCTTACTTAGGCATTTGTATATATTTCAAGTTCAAGGTGCAAGTCCAGGTGCAGGATGAGAGTGGTAGTGTTTCTTTTGTTATGTTTGATAGAGATGT
>JARYGA010053505.1:0-31517 GCA_030545235.1 Helianthus tuberosus
CCCCCAAGGGGTAGGGATCTTGATGCACTGGTGATAAGTCGAAGGCACAGCCTTCATGTCATGGATCCATGGCCTGCCTAGTATGATGTTATAGCAGGATAAGGAGTCCATCACACAGAAGCATTGTATGGAGTTGACCCCTTCAACATATACTGGTAACTTTATCTCTCCTACGGTATTTCTAGCTTCTCCACTAAAACCAACGAGCACAGTGGACTTCGAAGTAATGTCCATCGGAGATACATTCATCCTCTTCAATGTTTCCAGCTGAATTATATTGACGAAGCTACCATTGTCCACCAATATCCTGCGTACAAAATGGTTAGCAACATATAATGTTATTACGAGAGCATCATGGTGAGGATCCTGGACAGTATCCCTGTCATCACTATCGAAAGTGATCACTTTATCGGTTGTAAGGGTAGTCATCCTAGCTGGTTTATCTCCCCTTTCAGTCTTAGCTTCCTTTGCATGTCTCTTGGCCGCCGAATACGAAGTCCCATAAATGTCGGATCCTCCTGAAATAAAATTAATTATTTTAGCATCTGCTGGGGGTGATGCTGCTCGTTCAGGATCCTTCTCAGGATCCTGCCCTTTATTCTTCTTTCTTCCCAGCAAATACTTCAGATACCCTTTGCTTAACAGGTAACTAATTTCTTTCCTTAGAGCAATGCAATCCTCGGTCACATGTTCGAAATCTTCATGGAAGGCACACCATTTGGATTTATCCTTCCAATCAGCTTTCTGCTGATTCTTTCGAGGCCACCTAGCTTTGTCTCCTAAACCCTGCATAGCATACATTAATTCAGGTATATTGACAGAAAAGCAGTATTCAGATAATTCAGGATATTCTTCAAGATCCTCGTCTTCAACAGCATTCACTTTCTTGTTATCATTTCTACCATATGGCTTGGAGCGATATGGTTTATACGAGGATTCTGATTTCCTGTTGGTTGATTCGTAGGTTGAGGTAGAATTCATCCTTTCTTGCATCTTTTTGTCATCTTCCAAGCGGATATATCTCAAAGCCCTGTTACGAGCTTCGTCGAGATTCCTGCAGGGATTCATTACAAAATCCTGATAAAACTGAGAATCCTTTTGCAACCCCATCTTAAAAGCCTGCACAGCTGTTGCAACATCAAGATGTGGGATATCCAAGGATTCTCGACTAAACTTGTTCACATAATACCTCAAGGATTCCTGAGGTCCTTGAGTTATCCTGTAAAGATCACTGGTTAGTTTCTCAAAACTCCGACTGCAAGAAAATTGACTATTAAATAAATTAACCAAATGAGCAAACGAAGTAATTGAGTAGGGAGGAACATTTAACAGCCATTTTAAGGCTGATCCTGTCAAGGTAGAACCGAAACCCTTGCATAAGCATGCTTCCTTGAGTTCCGGAGGGATAGGGTTAATTTCCATTCTTTCTCTATACTGGGCAATATGTTCTTCAGGATCCGTAGTCCCATCATACAGTTTCATGTTGGGGGTCTGAAATCTTTTTGGGATTTCAGCATCACAGATAGGATATGCAAAGCGGGATATCCTGTGGCTGTCTTGAGATACTTCCGGAATTGGCTGGACCACTCCTGGTACACTGGATATCATGTCCTTCAATTTCTGAAGCTCCCTAGTGAATGTTGACGTCATACCTGCATCCTGCAAAGATCCATTGTTGTTAGTAGCAAGAATATTATTATTTGACAAGTTACCGGTCTGAGGATTCTGGCCATATCCTGAAGCATATCCTGAGCTCCTCACAGTTGACATCCTGACCGAGGAGGGTATCTCAGGGGTATGATTCTGGGAATGGCTTGGGATGATGTTCCCCTGGTTATCCTCAGTGTAAACTGCAGAACTGAAGTTCAAAGCCCTAGGCTGTATAGGAGTGACAATTTCTTCAGCAGGTCTACTTGGGCCGGATTTCAAGAGTTGTATTTCTCTCATCAGCATCCGATTAGTTTCCTGCTGCTGCCTCATCTGTTCCTGTACACTACCAAACAAATTTAGAATTTCATCATTAGATGCCAAAACAGGACCGGATCCCTGGGTACTGGGAGTGGAGATAACATCCCGAGCTACATGACTTTCAGCTCCGTGAGATGAAGCTTGCATTCTTGGAGGAGGAGGTGGAAGCACCGAACCAATTGTTGCAGAGGTTTTAGCAGACATGGTGGAAGAGCTCATGTTTGATCTCGAGGCCATTGAAAACAATTTAGAAAAAAGTTTTGACAAAATAAAACCGAGTAATGATTTTACTAAAGTTTTTAGCAAAAATAGCACCACTTGCCCCACGGTGGGCGCCAAATTGTTTTGGTCAAAAATTACCGAAGCAATTTAGTGATCAAATTAGTTAAGTGAGGTAGAGTGCTAGAAATATGCGTGAAAAATATGTTATTCTAGTTAAGTGTAAAAACAGTTTCAGGATACGGCTCAGGATATAGAGCTGTATCTATGATCAAACAATGAGCGAAAATATAAAGGGTGACACGTGATGTACGAGGAAAGCCCTTGATCAATCTAGATCGCCGGCATAAAACCTCGGGAGCTGACAATCGCAGTTGCCTTGTTCTTCTATTACTTCAAATATCAGGATACAGTGCAGGATGTGGTGCGGATCAACTAGGTGTTACAATGTAATTTGAATACAAGTGTTTGTGTGTAGTGTTTGCAGTGAGCTAGAGAGCAAAAGTGTTCGAAAGTGTGTGTATAAGTTGCGTGCCTTAATCTGATCCGCCCCCATCTATTTATAGTAAAAGAAATGCTACAAACTATCCTAAATAACCGGGATCCGGCGAATATTCCCCACTTGAACGTTGTAGACCTGGTCTTTCGGGTTCAACGGCTCTCACATAACAGATACGCCCGAGTCTTGAGGAGAAGAAGTCCATCTGACCGTTAGTAACCCACAGCCTTTAACCTGCACGTGGTTAATTCAACTAACCTCAGGATATCGCCCAGGATGTTAGCAATATCCTAATCCAGTATCCTGATCACAGACAAACAACCAAAAGCAGGATATTAGTCAAGATATGTACGCTCAGAAAATGACCCATAACAGTGCCCTATTCGGTTAACCCAGAATCTAAGCATAATGCACTATATATTTGTGATTTAGCATCGGAAATAAGAGGGCATATTAAGGCTTCAAAGCCTGCTTCTTGTAAATCCACTATGGATCTATCTCAGGCGCTCACATTAAATGGGTTAGGAAGTAAATTAGTCAAAGCTGAGACTGCCGGAAAAAGGAAAAGGGAGAAGGATAACTCCTAGAAATCTAAGAAGAAGGACAAGTCAGGATTAGATAGAACCAACAAAAGTCCAATAAGAAGCCTGTATGCAAGACCTGCAACAAAAGACACTGGGGACAGTGTCGAATGGAACAAAGGCCAAAACAGTGTGGCGTCTGTAAAAGAACCGGTCATCAGTCCCACAAATGTAGGAACATAAAGAATGCAGTCTGTTTCGGCTGTGGCATTAAGGGCCACATCAGAACTAACTGCCCTAAAACTGTAAAAGATGGTATAGCTAAGTATAGAGAGACTAAGAATGGAGGCGCTTAAACCCTCCTGATGAATGCCAAGAGGAGGTTCATATCAATAATGACACCAGGTACATCCCTTATCGTGAATCAATTGCTAAGAATTATGTTTTGATTCAGATACTACTAAGTCTTCCATATATCATAAGTATAGCAAACTTTTAAAATTTTCCTCATAAGAACTCCAGATATTAAGTATAAGGTAAAACTTATCGACGAAAAATCAAAGGAACCATTTCTTCTATTCTTGTCGGAAATCTTCATTCATAAAAATCTGGAGTACTCTATTTCCAGATAGAGTACGACAATATATGTTATTTTATTTTGTTATCTCATTGATTTCTATCAACTGCGAATGCCAGACTATGCTTGATAAAAGCGCCATATGGGGATTGACGTATCCTAGTGTGTCCCATAGATTGTTTCGATGTTTGATCAGTATGGAGGTTTAATGCATGGAACCACTGAGATATCCCAATGGTCATATTGTACTAAAGTCAGCTAATGGTATTCAAAGAAGATATCCAGTATAGAAATGTCCAAATAAGTGTCACTATTTTTAAGCATCTATGCATTCATAAAGAAAATGTGTCATTTATATGGCACGGATAACGATAGATGAACTGTGATGTGTGAAAATGTAACTATTAATTTTGTCACACCCCGACCGCGTAAAACAACAAATCGCGGCGGAAACATCGGGGCGTGTTGCAACAGAATCAATTGTTTCATAACCATGGCATACAAAGTTGTATTTTATTTATAAACAAAGGTGTTACATTGTTTCAAACAGGAAAATTTAAAGAGTTCAGAACATAATTAAACATAGTCTATCTTCTTTTAAAGTCTAAGGCACAGGTCCGCCCTAGTATCATGATCAACATCCTATGGAAAAGCACCTGAAAACACATGTGAAAATAGGTACGTCAGCATAAAAATGCCTGTGAGATACATAGGTTTGTGAAAATAGGATTCATGACTTATGTTTAAGAAAAATGTTTAGTCATGAACCTTGTAATTTGCTTTGTCTTGTAAATCATTTGAAAACAATAAGATCAGATGATATGTATAAGTAAATGTCAGGTTAAATAAATAACCATGTAAAAATGTGTTTGTATAAGATAAGTTGTTTGTAAATAAATGTCTTGTGAAAAGTATGTTATATGTATAAAATGTTCTATGTCTCAAACTGAAATGATTCAAATAACGTTACGCCATATAATACCATACAAACACTTATATATAGGAAGTACCAGCGGCGTATCCACCATGCTTGTATCATATTACACACGCATCGTTACTTAATCACTTAATCAAACCAAACCAACCAATGTAAGAAGTCTATGTTTAATTCAATTGTCAAATGTATTGAATAATATGTCAAATGTAAATCATGTCAAATGTCTATGTCAAATATCCATGTCAAATGTCTATGTCAAATATCCATGTCAAATGTCTATGTCAAATATCCATGTCAAATGTCTATGTCAAAATGTCATGTATGGCAAGTGAAATGTCTCAAACTAAGCCATATGTACAAAAACAAAGTATTGAAGTAAAACTTAGTTTAAATCAAAGCTATGTTTTGTGTAAATGCATGCAACTATTTAATATGAACATTTATGCGGTATTGTGAATATGCATACATCCAAGCCTGGCGACTGTGGTGATAAACCCTTTAAACAAATTAAAGGTCTATCTGTCTTAATGTCAACGAATTCGGTCATTCCTTTCTGTCCCCTTACCCTGGGATGTCCGGAACGGGAGTTGTCAATTCCTATGGTACCACTACCTACTAACGAACGGCATGATCGGTGTTAATGAATGTATTGTCCCATGTAAACAAACCAAATGTCATACCAATATGTAAGCATGTGAAAACAATGCACTAAGTATGTAATCAAATGAACATACATAGCGTGAAATGTCATGTAAAACGATGTACTAAGTAATGCACACAATGGGCACACCTAGCATGAAATGTAATGTAAAACAATGTACTAAGTAATGCACACAATGGGCATACCTAGCATAAAATGTAATGTAAAACAATGTACCAAGTAATGCACACAATGGGCACACCTAGCATAAGATGTAATGAAATCATGTACTATAATGTACTAACGAACATAGCAGTATATGATGTTAAAACAGGAAAGCATGAAAGTAACAAGTAGGCACATGTGTTCCACCCCAAAACAGTTTGGAAAACAGTAAAAGAGGGGTCTATGTACTCACTTGAGATTGCTCAGATGTCTAAGGATAATCACCAAGTAATGCTATAGATCTCGGAATCAAACGGCACCTAATATAGGTAACTATGTTAATAACCGGACCTTAATCGGATGATTGGATAGAATGAGGTTTCGTAAACCAAACGAGTGTAGAGACTCGTGTCATTTGGTTTAACAAAGCCTACATGCTAAATGAAACTTAACATAATCGTTTACGACCCATTACGACCCGTTTAGGAAGCTTATGCTACTTTAACGTGTCGTGCGCGTGAAACGCGTTCGGACCGCCTAACTAGCCCTATGACAAGTGTTATATGCCTAAACATGTTACATAATCAGTTATGTGATAAAGGTTTAGGTTACATATGCTTAATTACCAATTATACATGAAAAGGGTATTCTGGTAATTTACCTAAGGCATATAAACTACCTATCATACAACTACTTAAACGATGTGACCATAGGGTATAACCTCGGAAGGTTATTCCCTACCTACTATGGTCACCTAATGTATTTGGTCGGATCCTAATGATCGACCAAACTGGGTCGGGTTCGAAGGTATAGGCGATTTATTAGATCGCCTACCCTACGACCCTAGACAACGTGGTAACCAGTGGGCATAGTCCCAAAGGACTATGACCAACGTGATTACACTCACGTTGCGAAGTTCAAACGAACTTCGCATTGACCATTACTGGTCAACGCTGAAAGTCAAACAAAGTTTGACTTTCTGACTCGAAAAGCAGTAAAAATAAGGAAAAGAACGAAAGAATACTTACGAAGGGTCCCCGAATGCTAAACTCGATTCGAAAATCTCAGGTATGAAACAAACGTTTCAACTTAGAGTTTCTCAAATCAAATTTCTTGTAATTTTTGAACAAAGGAGGGTGGGGTATTTATAGTTTTAGGTCCACCGTTAGGATCGTTTCATGGAAAACGTGCCATGATCCAAGCCGTACATGTGTTGGAAGCTTATGGTAACTAAAATTCCATCCTTATCACATGACTAGACAATTAGGAACATGTGGTTGTGGATTAAACATGTGAAATCTGCTGTTAGAAACAATGCATCTGGTCTGGAGACCCCATACGCATCGTATGGTATATATACCATACGCATCGTATGGTGCAAGTTTGGCAGAATTACAGTTTTGGTCCCTGAACTGTATTTCGGCCATTTTTGACACGTTTAAGGCCCGTTAACCCCATTTCAAAGCTCAAAAATGAAGTTAAAGTATAGGGAACTTAAAACATGCTCAAAAATATCTCGGATGTCGGTTCGTTTGACCGTACGGTCGCGATGTTCGGTTAATTACGACGGAACACGCATAAGCGCGAAAAACGATCCAAATGACGCGACGAATGGATTTTTCTAATGGCGAACACTAAAATAAAATATAGTCATGCTCACATAAATTTTTGGATGTCCGGATGTATTCAGAACGTAAGTTATGCTCGAAAATGCAAACTTGTGCACTTTTTGACACTTTTAGTCCCTGAATGACCCAAAAGTTTATTTTAGCACACCGAACCCCTCAAAGCCTATTTCTAAGCTATGTAAAGGATATTTAAGGTGTGTTTAACTTATGGTTATGTTCCAGAATGTTCGTTACAGTTCAAATTGACATACTTTCGCAGTTTGTCATATTTAGTCCCTGTAAGCGAATTAACTTATTTTTGCCATACCAAAGCCTTCAAAACTTATGTCTAAGTTATGTAAAGGTTATTTAAGGTATGTTGAGTATATGTTGATGTTCCAGAGTATTTCTCGCATTAAACTGAGTACGTTTACGCACTAGTTTGCGTATAACTCTCCAGAAAGTGATGTAGAGTTTGGAATTGAACAAAAGTCAAAACATAAAAAATGTAAAACATAACAAAACAAACATTGAGATCAAATAACATTGTTTTATTGATAACAGAACTGTTCATAGTGATTACAAGCACAGTTGTTACAGTCTCCCCTACTTGTGGAAATTTCGTCCCGAAATTTATTTAGAGGAAACTCGTGGAAAAAGATGTGGATATTTCGCCTTCATTTGATCTTCGCGTTCCCAAGTAAACTCAGGTCCACGTTTAGCTTCCCAGCGAACTTTGACCAAAGGAATGCGCTTGCGTTTAAGCCACTTGACTTCACGTTCCATGATTTCCACTGGTTTCTCAACAAATTTCAGTGTTTTGCCAACACGAATTTCGTCAAGCGGTATGGAGTAGTTCTCATCAGCTGTACACTTCTTGAGATTTGATATGTGAAAAGTTGGATGAACATTTCCCAGTTCAGGAGGTAACTCAAGTCTGTAGGCTACCTTTCCGATTCTTTCGACGATCTTGAATGGTCCAACGTATCTAGGTGCAAGTTTTCCTTTCTTTCCAAATCTGATCACACCTTTCCAAGGTGAGACCTTAAGTAATACTCGATCACCGACTTGAAATTCCAAGGCTTTGCGTTTTGGGTCCGCGTAAATCTTCTGACGGTTTCTAGCTGCCTGAAGGTTATCACGAACTTTCTTGACCTTGTCAGTTGTCTCTAAAATGAGGGCAGGTCCAGTAAGTTGAGCCTCGCCGATCTCATTCCAGCAGACTGGTGAACGACATTTTCGACCATAGAGAGCCTCGAAAGGAGCCATTTTGATGCTAGTGTGATAACTGTTGTTGTAGGAGAATTCAATCAATTTAAGATGTGAATCCCAGCTACCACCAAAATCGATCACACAAGCTCTTAGCATATCCTCCAGAGTCTGGATTGTTCTCTCAGATTGACCATCCGTTTGCGGATGATAAGCTGTGCTTAGATTAAGTTGGGTCCCCATAGCAGATTGCATGGTTCTCCAAAAGTGAGAAGTGAAACGAGCATCTCTGTCAGAAATGATGTTCAAAGGAACACCATGTCGAGCTACAATTTCATCCACATAGATTTGAGCAAGTCTGTCAGTAGGAAAATCCTCGCGGATTGGCAAGAAATGCGCTGACTTTGTGAGACGATCAACGACTACCCAGATGGCATCATGACCTTTCTTGGTGCGTGGAAGTTTGGTAACAAGATCCATAGTAATGTTTTCCCATTTCCAAACTGGGATCTCTGGTTGCTCCAATAAACCAGAAGGACGCTGATGTTCAGCCTTAACCTTAAGACAAGTAAGGCATTTGGATACGTATAAGGCAATGTCTTTCTTCATACCAGGCCACCAATAGTGAATACGAAGATCCTTATACATTTTATCTGAGCCCGGATGAATAGAATAACGAGACTTATGGGCTTCATACATAAGCAAGGTACGAAGATCATCCTGGCTTGGGACCCACAAACGGTCCATGAAGTAATACGATCCATTGTCCTTCAGTTCCAAAGCAGGCGTTATGTGATAGGGAAACTCCTTATCCATTAAACCTTGTGAAACACAAGATTGTTGAGCTTGAGCAATGCGTGCTTGAATATCGGATCGAGCTTGAATAACAGATTGAACACATACACAATGAAGCTTAGTACGTTCCTTACGACTCAATGCATCAGCCACGACATTCGCCTTACCAGGATGGTAGCGAATTTCGCAATCATAGTCGTTTAAAAGCTCAACCCAACGTCGCTGTCTCATGTTGAGTTCTTTCTGGTTGAAGATATGCTGAAGACTTTTGTGGTCTGTGAAAACCACACATTTTGTACCATACAAATAGTGTCTCCAGATCTTGAGAGCAAAAACAACTGCACCTAACTCAAGATCATGAGTGGTGTAGTTCTTCTCATGTATCTTCAATTGTCTTGATGCATAGGCTATGACTTTGTTCCTTTGCATAAGAACACAGCCAAGACCTAATTTCGATGCATCACAATACACAACAAAATCATCATCACCCTCAGGCAATGATAGAACAGGCGCATCGCAAAGCTTCTGCTTCAGGTGTTGAAAAGCTTCCTCTTGTTTGAATCCCCAGTAAAATGGCATTTTCTTCTGAGTTAGAGCAGTTAGAGGAACTGCAATCTTTGAGAAGTTTTCTATGAAGCGGCGATAATAACCCGCTAGACCAAGAAAAGAACGAACTTCAGTAGGAGTAGTAGGTGTATCCCAATCCTTGATCGCACTGATCTTGGAGGGATCTACATGAATACCTCGTTCGTTGATAACATGCCCCAAAAATTGAACTTCTTTAAGCCAGAATTCACACTTGGAGAATTTGGCGAAAAGTTGTTCTTTCTTTAGGAGTTCTAGGGTAAGACGAAGATGTTGCTCGTGGTCAGCTTGCGTCTTAGAGTATATCAAGATGTCATCAATAAAAACAATGACGAATTGATCCAAATAAGGTTTGCAGACCCTATTCATTAAGTCCATGAAAACAGCAGGAGCATTAGTCAAACCGAATGGCATGACTGTAAACTCGTAATGTCCATAACGAGTACGGAACGCTGTCTTCGGAATGTCTTCTTCTTGCACCCGAAGTTGATGATATCCAGATCGCAGATCAATCTTTGAAAAATAAGAAGCGCCTTGTAACTGATCAAAGAGATCGTCTATGCGAGGTAGAGGATATCGATTCTTGATGGTAAGCTTGTTAAGCTCACGATAATCGATACACATCCTAAAGGATCCATCCTTCTTCTTTACAAAAAGAACGGGAGCACCCCAAGGTGAAAAACTAGGACGTATAAAACCTTTGTCAGAGAGCTCCTGAAGCTGTTTGGACAACTCTTGCATCTCAGACGGTGCAAGACGATATGGAGCTCTGGCAATGGGATTTGCACCAGGTACGAGATCAATACGGAACTCGACTTGGCGTACTGGAGGTAGACCAGGTAAATCTTCAGGGAACACTTCAGAATAATCCCGAACGACAGGAATATCTGAAATAGACTTACCCTTGCCTTTATCTTCTGTAACATGTGCTAAGAAAGCCACATAGTTCTTCTGCAGATACTTCCGAGCTTTAAAACAAGACATGAGTTTGAGACCACTGGTAGGCTTCTCACCTTGAACCTGCAGGATCTCGCCTGTCGAAAGCGGCACACGAACAATCTTCTTAGAACAAACTATCTCTGCGTGATGCTTGGATAACCAATCCATTCCCACAATGACGTCGAAGCTTCCAAGTTGCATAGGCGCGAGGTCAATAGGAAAAAGATGGTCGTTAAGATTCAACTGGCAGTTGCGTAGAACAGAATCAAGAACAATGGGTTCACCACTAGCAACTTCTACTGTCAAAGATTTGCCTAGTTTCGTTCTAGACACTCGAAGCATTGGTTCAAAGGACAAAGACACGAAACTCTTATCGGCACCAGAATCGAAAAGAACAGATGCAGGCTGATTATTAATAAAGAACGTACCGTTCACCACATTATTGTCAGCCTGTGCCTCTTGGGCATTCATGTTAAAAACTCGGCCTCGAGCCGGAGCCGGATTCTGGTTCTGGTTCTGGTTTTGGTTTGCCAGTCTTGGGCACCGATTCCTGTAGTGGGTCAGATCCCCACAATTGTAACAAGCACCAGGTGGGTATTGTGGTCTTGCAGCTTGACCCTGTTGCTGAGCAACTTGTTGAGCCGGGTTCTGAACCGCGGGATTCTGAGCAGATCGACAAACATTGGCGAGATGGCCTGATTTCCCACAGTTAGTACAGAAACGGCATGGAAATTGCGGCTGGTGGTGACTGTTGCATCTATTGCACAAAGGTGCATTCCCTGTATAGGGTTTCTTTGCTGGAAGCTGTGCGGGTTGGTTGAGAGCTGCCTGATTAGCTTGGGCAGTGATAGCAAAATTTTGGGAAGCCTTACGCTTCCTTGACCTCTTCGAAGAACCAGAGTTCTTTCCATTCAAGTTTTGACCTTTCTTGCTATCTTCCTTGTCAGCCAACTGCTTCTTGCCCTTGTCACCCTTCCGGTGTAACTTGTTCTTCCGGACCTGCGACTCAGTCAGCGTCGCTGATAACTCGATCGCCTGACGGAGTGTGGCCGGTTCACTACCAGTAAGAATGTCTTGTAACGAGTCAGGTAGGCCGTCGATGTATCTTTCGATAGCCTTGTCAAGTGGGGTAACCATAGTCGGGCAAAGCAAACTCAACTCTTCAAACCGATCAGTATAAGCCCTATGCTCACCACTATCTTGCTTCAGCTCATCAAACTCCTTCTCCAACGCTCGTTGCTCATGACGAGGACAGAATTCCCTCATCATAAGGGCTCTAAGTTCAGCCCATGTCTGTGCAAGAGCAACTTCCGCACCTTGGTCCCTCATAACCCCGTTCCACCATGTCAAAGCCCTCTTCTGAAATACGCTCGAAGCAAACTCGACTTTGCGATTTTCGAGACACTGCACGTGGCGAAAAGTATTCTCTATGCTCTCAAACCACTGAAGAAGCCCAGTCGCTCCTTCAGAACCACTAAACTTGAGTGGTTTAGCCTGATTAAAATCCTTGTATTTGCATGGACCATTGTTGTTGTTGGCTTGTTGCCATTGAGCAAAGAGATTTGGGAATTGAGCAGCCATCTGCTGCGCAATAATTTCTGCCAACTCGGCAGTAGCTATCTGGTTCTCGCGTCGAGGAGGCATTCTAAAAGAGGAAAACATGAAAGAAAACGAGTGAGATGATTGGATGAAAAGAATGAGTTGATAAAACAAGAATTGCAAACAACATAGATGGTGGTCATTCGTCCGTATCACAAAGCAAACAAACGACTCACAGTGACTAATCAAAGTAAATGGGTCAAAAATAATGTATAATGAAGACATGCTCGCCTATAAGTGAACACTCACTCCGAGAATTCCCAGGTAAGCACAACTGGTCTCGCGTCTGGTTGAGATGTATACGAAGTGCTTGCCTAGACAGAAAACCCAGAATACAGGCATTCACCCTTCCAGTTTGCACATGTTCACATTATTTAAAACCCAAAACGTTTGACGGGATTTTGAAAATTAGAAGGCACAAGGCCAAAAACCAATACCGAAAAGGGTTCAAAACCATAAAACAGAGGGTTCAAAACCTTATAATTGAGGGTTCAAAACCTTGTAAAAATTTATTCAAAAACAGATGATTGTTTTTCAAAAATCGTTTCGGAAAAATTTTGGTTCCTTGTTTTGATAATCACCTAAGGATAGGTGAAGTACATGTTTTAAGATCTAAACACAAGATAACTCGTGTTAGGGTCCTAGAAAAGTTATAGTCTAGGTCAAAGCATTACTAATAACCTAATTCCCTATAACCATTGGCTCTGATACCAACTCTTCTGTCACACCCCGACCGCGTAAAACAACAAATCGCGGCGGAAACATCGGGGCGTGTTGCAACAGAATCAATTGTTTCATAACCATGGCATACAAAGTTGTATTTTATTTATAAACAAAGGTGTTACATTGTTTCAAACAGGAAAATTTAAAGAGTTCAGAACATAATTAAACATAGTCTATCTTCTTTTAAAGTCTAAGGCACAGGTCCGCCCTAGTATCATGATCAACATCCTATGGAAAAGCACCTGAAAACACATGTGAAAATAGGTACGTCAGCATAAAAATGCCTGTGAGATACATAGGTTTGTGAAAATAGGATTCATGACTTATGTTTAAGAAAAATGTTTAGTCATGAACCTTGTAATTTGCTTTGTCTTGTAAATCATTTGAAAACAATAAGATCAGATGATATGTATAAGTAAATGTCAGGTTAAATAAATAACCATGTAAAAATGTGTTTGTATAAGATAAGTTGTTTGTAAATAAATGTCTTGTGAAAAGTATGTTATATGTATAAAATGTTCTATGTCTCAAACTGAAATGATTCAAATAACGTTACGCCATATAATACCATACAAACACTTATATATAGGAAGTACCAGCGGCGTATCCACCATGCTTGTATCATATTACACACGCATCGTTACTTAATCACTTAATCAAACCAAACCAACCAATGTAAGAAGTCTATGTTTAATTCAATTGTCAAATGTATTGAATAATATGTCAAATGTAAATCATGTCAAATGTCTATGTCAAATATCCATGTCAAATGTCTATGTCAAATATCCATGTCAAATGTCTATGTCAAAATGTCATGTATGGCAAGTGAAATGTCTCAAACTAAGCCATATGTACAAAAACAAAGTATTGAAGTAAAACTTAGTTTAAATCAAAGCTATGTTTTGTGTAAATGCATGCAACTATTTAATATGAACATTTATGCGGTATTGTGAATATGCATACATCCAAGCCTGGCGACTGTGGTGATAAACCCTTTAAACAAATTAAAGGTCTATCTGTCTTAATGTCAACGAATTCGGTCATTCCTTTCTGTCCCCTTACCCTGGGATGTCCGGAACGGGAGTTGTCAATTCCTATGGTACCACTACCTACTAACGAACGGCATGATCGGTGTTAATGAATGTATTGTCCCATGTAAACAAACCAAATGTCATACCAATATGTAAGCATGTGAAAACAATGCACTAAGTATGTAATCAAATGAACATACATAGCGTGAAATGTCATGTAAAACGATGTACTAAGTAATGCACACAATGGGCACACCTAGCATGAAATGTAATGTAAAACAATGTACTAAGTAATGCACACAATGGGCATACCTAGCATAAAATGTAATGTAAAACAATGTACCAAGTAATGCACACAATGGGCACACCTAGCATAAGATGTAATGAAATCATGTACTATAATGTACTAACGAACATAGCAGTATATGATGTTAAAACAGGAAAGCATGAAAGTAACAAGTAGGCACATGTGTTCCACCCCAAAACAGTTTGGAAAACAGTAAAAGAGGGGTCTATGTACTCACTTGAGATTGCTCAGATGTCTAAGGATAATCACCAAGTAATGCTATAGATCTCGGAATCAAACGGCACCTAATATAGGTAACTATGTTAATAACCGGACCTTAATCGGATGATTGGATAGAATGAGGTTTCGTAAACCAAACGAGTGTAGAGACTCGTGTCATTTGGTTTAACAAAGCCTACATGCTAAATGAACCTTAACATAATCGTTTACGACCCATTACGACCCGTTTAGGAAGCTTATGCTACTTTAACGTGTCGTGCGCGTGAAACGCGTTCGGACCGCCTAACTAGCCCTATGACAAGTGTTATATGCCTAAACATGTTACATAATCAGTTATGTGATAAAGGTTTAGGTTACATATGCTTAATTACCAATTATACATGAAAAGGGTATTCTGGTAATTTACCTAAGGCATATAAACTACCTATCATACAACTACTTAAACAATGTGACCATAGGGTATAACCTCGGAAGGTTATTCCCTACCTACTATGGTCACCTAATGTATTTGGTCGGATCCTAATGATCGACCAAACTGGGTCGGGTTCGAAGGTATAGGCGATTTATTAGATCGCCTACCCTACGACCCTAGACAACGTGGTAACCAGTGGGCATAGTCCCAAAGGACTATGACCAACGTGATTACACTCACGTTGCGAAGTTCAAACGAACTTCGCATTGACCATTACTGGTCAACGCTGAAAGTCAAACAAAGTTTGACTTTCTGACTCGAAAAGCAGTAAAAATAAGGAAAAGAACGAAAGAATACTTACGAAGGGTCCCCGAATGCTAAACTCGATTCGAAAATCTCAGGTATGAAACAAACGTTTCAACTTAGAGTTTCTCAAATCAAATTTCTTGTAATTTTTGAACAAAGGGGGGTGGGGTATTTATAGTTTTAGGTCCACCGTTAGGATCGTTTCATGGAAAACGTGCCATGATCCAAGCCGTACATGTGTTGGAAGCTTATGGTAACTAAAATTCCATCCTTATCACATGACTAGACAATTAGGAACATGTGGTTGTGGATTAAACATGTGAAATCTGCTGTTAGAAACAATGCATCTGGTCTGGAGACCCCATACGCATCGTATGGTGCAAGTTTGGCAGAATTACAGTTTTGGTCCCTGAACTGTATTTAGGCCATTTTTGACACGTTTAAGGCCCGTTAACCCCATTTCAAAGCTCAAAAATGAAGTTAAAGTATAGGGAACTTAAAACATGCTCAAAAATATCTCGGATGTCGGTTCGTTTGACCGTACGGTCGCGATGTTCGGTTAATTACGACGGAACACGCATAAGCGCGAAAAACGATCCAAATGACGCGACGAATGGATTTTTCTAATGGCGAACACTAAAATAAAATATAGTCATGCTCACATAAATTTTTGGATGTCCGGATGTATTCAGAACGTAAGTTATGCTCGAAAATGCAAACTTGTGCACTTTTTGACACTTTTAGTCCCTGAATGACCCAAAAGTTTATTTTAGCACACCGAACCCCTCAAAGCCTATTTCTAAGCTATGTAAAGGATATTTAAGGTGTGTTTAACTTATGGTTATGTTCCAGAATGTTCGTTACAGTTCAAATTGACATACTTTCGCAGTTTGTCATATTTAGTCCCTGTAAGCGAATTAACTTATTTTTGCCATACCAAAGCCTTCAAAACTTATGTCTAAGTTATGTAAAGGTTATTTAAGGTATGTTGAGTATATGTTGATGTTCCAGAGTATTTCTCGCATTAAACTGAGTACGTTTACGCACTAGTTTGCGTATAACTCTCCAGAAAGTGATGTAGAGTTTGGAATTGAACAAAAGTCAAAACATAAAAAATGTAAAACATAACAAAACAAACATTGAGATCAAATAACATTGTTTTATTGATAACAGAACTGTTCATAGTGATTACAAGCACAGTTGTTACAAATTTCGAGCAAGTTTCAAAAAGGAATCGCTAACTAAACCACACACAATCGGCAAGTGCACCAGTCGCAGTGTAGTGTAGATGGCAAGACCGGATATCAATCCGTGGACACTATATGCAAACTCTAGATAATGAACCTCTATCGAATACAAAGTCAATAATTGATTTGATTTTAGTGTTTAACTAATACCCTAAATGATTAAGAAGATGGCAGACACGACAAACAACGTGAAACGAACACGAGAGCAAAGTTTGATCAAATATATATGAGACAAGGACTACCTAGGTGTCGAATCCCTAGAATCATGCAATGCTACTCTGACAGTGACAATGGTTAAATATCCTACTCCCTCGATTAACCCCCGCTAGAGATGTATCAAACGAAAGATAAAGACGAAATGTGAAGTGCTAGAACAAACCGGCTCGACCTATCGATACCAAATCCTACGAGAATCAAGCAATGAAAGTAACTCTACCCCCAAAACTCTCAAAATGCAAAGCAAACCAAACCAAACCTTGAAGATTGAAATCCTAGGAAACCTTAACCACGATGTAATAAACGAGCCCGAGCTATCGGTCACCCAATCTACTCACCAGTGATTAGCTAATAACCTAACTCACCTTAATCGTCTTTCGAGTCACAAGATGAGGATGCAAGTTTTAGTATATTGATTTTAATTATTAATCGAATTGGTCAATTTCTCAACTAAATATTCAAACCGAAAACCCTAAGATCAACGATTCAAATTAAACTCTAAGTCTAGGGGATATTTCTATGTGCCTAAATAGCTGAATTCATCAACCAATAATCAATCAAAACACACCAACATGCAATATCAAGATCAATCACAAGGCAAAGTTATGTAAATCACATCAAATAACCATAATCATGTCAAAACCGCATTATAATCATCAAGTTCATCTAAACCCAGGTAGATTCAAACGTTTAGCTACTCATATTTATTAAAAACATAACAAACTCGGTTCTAAAAATTAAACAAAACATGGTTCGAATGCAAAAGATTAGAAAGATAAAACCCGCAATACTCCGAACTCGAACCAAATGTTTATTTTCTCTTGTGCGACCCACCGCACCTCCTTTGCTTTCGAAGAAAAAAAACAATAATATTCGGCCACTCCTGTTGTTTCTCGAAGATGTATATGCTGCCGCCAATTCTGTTGTTTCTCGAATATGTATATTCGGTGCCCTCCAAACTTCACGTCCATATATATTGGATATCTAATTCCTTTAGGGTTTCTTGTGTCAAAGCCCACAAACAAACCAATCCTCCCATCTCTTAGTGGCCTTACATGGTTGGCAGTGGGCAGCCCACTCTGATTTCGAAAATAATAATAACTAGGGATTGTGCCCGCGCGCGATGCATTAGGTGATAATTAGTGGCATAAACATTCAGAAAACTTAAATAAGAGTAATAGCCACGATGCCGCTGAGAACGCAGTCTCATAACACGAAGCTAGAGGGGAGGAGAGGCTAGTCGAAGTACCGATGAACATACCCGGCCTTCATCGGAATCGGTTACGGAAATGAGAAGGATGAGAGGGACTGCGGAGGACCCAACCTTTGTCAACACGGAGCGCAACCAGCAACGCCTTCTCCGATCTCTCGGGTATGACGCCCTACACGATCTACCGCCACAATATTCTTGTATGAGAACACCATATGAAGTAATTTTAGTACCTGAAACAGGAGCAATTCAGTTAGTTGTGTTTGAGGTAGGCTCGATATCCTCTTCGTAAGTTGACTAAATAAAGTCAACTTGGAACTATGTCGTAGCATTAAAGTCTTCAAATGTCATCATAAACACATCGACTTGATTTGTGGAAACACCAAATACACCATTGACTTCTTTTTTAACTTTTCTTTTGGCCTTGACTTCTGAAACAACAATTGGATCTAGATGTTCACCTGCATAGTAAGTAGAAGATCATGGGAGTGGATTTTGATTTTCATCAACAAAACTTCTCATCATATGCCATATCGAATCTGCAGACATAACAATTGTGATCCCTAACCTGCTAGCCTGCAATTTATGAACTAAAAATAAAACATAAGTTCATTAACATAAAAAATGGAATAAATTTGAATTTGCTACGGACGCTGGTAACGCGGAGTAATACAGGTACAGTCACTGATTCCTTCCTTTAAAAAAATGGAATAAATTAACATCGATTTTATATGATAAATCACAAATTCAGAACATAAATTCAAACAAATATATGAATCTAAATGTACCTGCACTTAAACAAAATCAACTATTTGCTTAGGCCGAGCATACTAATATCCAGACAGAGCATGACAAACAACTTCTACGAAAATCCTCCTTTTGAAGACAATTATCGTGCGTTTTTGTACAAATCAAAAGGCTTCCCATCTATTTCCAGAACCACATGATTACCTCCATTCATCTTATTAGATTGATTATCAATATCGCAACTATTATCTTTTAAAAGATCAACTTTCAACGAATCATTTTCCCACCGAATCACCCAAACTGTTATCTGACCCATTATTCTACATAGCTTCAAACATCCTTTTGACTTAACTGTGTCATCATAAAAGCACACTCGGGTATTCATCTAAATTACCACAAAAGAATCAAACAATACCTTAAAATCGTGATATCAACCGCAAAGTGCTCTGATGAAAGGGACGCGTGTATGAAACAATGATTCATCGTTGTTTTCTACATGCATTCAAATAAAAGTAAGTATTCAAAATATGAAATCCAAAGAATTAAAAATCATTGACAAAGAGTAACCCAAAGACAATACACAAAGAAGAAACCCTAGCCTATGAATTAAAAGGAAGCCAAGCAACAACACTGACCTGATTGACAAATCTGATAAAGCACTGGCACTGAAAATCGCTGCAACTTTAAATCCTTTTAGGCGATTTGAAGTTCTGGAGCTAAGTCACAAACAAATAGTTACTCTCAAACTATATGCATTTTGTAGTTGTCAAAACAACTTAACTGAATCAGGTTTACCGAATACCCCTCGAGGAGTAAATCTTATTATTCTAAAACATATCAAGAATTGGCCACTGAACAACAAAACAAACTATCAGAGACAGAGTTACAGAATAATAATTGGCAACTAAACAATAAACAAACAAATACTTCATAATATTAAAGCAAAGCACAACCTGCTTGAAGATAGCGTCGGAGTTAAGCGGAGACTCTTTAATTCTACGATGTGCTGGAGAAGAAGCACGATACACATATTGCAACAGACTCGTTTTATCTCTTCTCTGATCTGTCTTCTGTTTTTTTTCCTATGTTGTTTGAGTTTCATCACCAGGTCGGATCTGTTCCTATTCATTTTCATCGAAACCGTTAGTCAAACTCTCACCTTCTTCTTCAGACGAGTTCGTTCGTGAAGACGATGAAGAATCATACAAACCGTCTCCGATTCCGAATCCGGCATCAGGCTTTGCAGTCTTCCGCCGTCTTATCTCGCCGCATACGGCGGTGGAGTCTCCGATATCTGGCGTATCTAGTAACGCCATTATTATTAACAACCAGAAGTTGGATTGGGGGAGAGATTAGGCGGTTTATTTGGAAATCGTATCTCTATGTATGTATAATTTATATACAACGGTGAGGTTTATGATCAGATTCTGTGTGGGTGAGAGAGAAGAAAGAGGTATCCTTAAAATACAAATAATCTGTAATGGTAGTGACGATGGTGGTGGCGTGGTGATGGGTTGGAGCAGTAGAGTGATTCTGGACATATACTTGATAAAGATGTTTAGGGTTAGAAAAGAGAGGTGAAAGAGGGGGAGAAAGACAAAGCCGGTGGAAAGTATCCACCGACTTTGTCTTTTAAGATTATAGATAATATATAAAATGTGCCTATGATAATGTATACAGACTATTGGAAAAAAAAAAGTAAAGAAACAATTATTGCTTTGGCCTTCCACTATCGTCTGTCTAATACATTTTACCTTATTGGGAATCTAATCAAGATCTCCCAAAATCATGTTTCCTTTTCTTGTAGAATTGTCTAAAAATTTATGAGGTATGGCCGGCAGTATTAAAAAAAAACAAAACAAAAATATCTCTAAAATCTATTTTGACCATAAAAAACCCCAAAACTCAAGAACTCACTGGCATTTTTTTCAAAATTCCTAAACTCAAACCCTTCCTTTCTCTGCTCTCTCTCGAGCTCCGGCAACCGGAGCGTATTTCCGGCAACGGTTCCTCCAACGATGACACACCAACCCTCCTTATCTTAATACACCCACACCATGTTCTCACGTTCCCTCTCTCATTTTCACGGCAAGAGGCACAACCAGCTGCCGGTGAACACCGGCGACGGCGGTCGTTGTTTGGCCGTTCACCGGCAACACCCATATCAGTTTAGAGAGAGAGAGAAAGAGTTCTGGAGGAGAAGGAGAGCTGGCCACCCCGTTTTACGGTGGCGCGGCGGCGGTGTACATGCGGCAGAGCTGCTCTTCTGATGACCGGGAACACCGGAATCGATGGTGGTGGTGCGTGGTTTGACTTTGAACAGATTCGAGTAGCAGCGGCGGCACAATTAGGGTTCCGGCCGCACCCATAGCGGCGGTGGTGATGGTTTTCGACAGTGATGTCCGACGGCAGCAAGTGTTGAGCTTGTATCGGACCTGCACGTGTTCCAGATCTGCGCAAATTGTTCTCTGGTGACTTGGAGCTCCGATGAACCTCGTCTAGCGTACGTCGACATCGGTCAAAGGTGTTTTGTTTGGTCAAGATTTTCAATTTTTTTGTTTGTTTCGTTCACATTCTTGTTCAGACATTGAAATTAACATTAGAACGGTGGTTTGCAGCTGTAGGATTGACATTCCGGCCACCAGTGTCTCAATGAGGCTTTAGATCCAGTTAAGCTTTTCAACGTGCATGTTTTCCTTTTGAGCAGATCAGCTTTGACGCCGGTTATTCATGATCACGACAGTTTTTCTCCATCACGACTCCAAACTTTGGCTCTCTCTCGGCTACAACTTTGTAATTTAGAAGATACATGTGGTGACACACTCAATACCCGTGGCAATTGGCTTTTATGGAAAGAATGGCAGGATCGTAATTACATGGAAAGGGCATTATTGTAATTGTGTCATTGAGGCAAAGCCGGTGGGTTTCCACCGACTTTGTACTTTAAGTATATAGGGTAATAGGACATTTGATTTTTTGGCTGCCCACTTCTATTAATTTCATAAATAATAGCCCAATTCCACAACTGCTTTTTTCGAACAATAACATAGCAGCACACCTCCAAGAATAATATATCTTCCCTCTTTTGTCTCTTGTATGTTAGGAGCTCCTCCAAAGAATCCTTTATGCTTCACATTAAATAATCCATGATGCAAAAAGAATCAATAAAGCCCATCTTAGTTTTGTAGAACTCCTACGAATGATATAAAAGAAAATAATTAATGTCTCATTAATTCTATCAATTAATTTAACTATCCAACCCAATCTAAATATAATATAACTATTAATTAGTTAATATAATACTTGTTAACTAGGTATTACTTTTCTTTTGAGACACAATACACCATATTAGCTCATTTTCACTAAAATTCATCAAACTTCAACCCTGAACCAACTACGAGTGGATTTTAATAAAAAACAACCATAAAGCCACTCAAAAGTGTAGGAACAATGATATAAAATATGTATATTTTAGACCACATCAAACTGAAGCCTGAGA
This sequence comes from Helianthus tuberosus, assembly GCA_030545235.1. Classification (NCBI taxonomy): domain Eukaryota; kingdom Viridiplantae; phylum Streptophyta; class Magnoliopsida; order Asterales; family Asteraceae; genus Helianthus; species Helianthus tuberosus. The sequence continues at coordinate 22,178 of JARYGA010053505.1, forward strand.
TTCGGAATATCTCTGTCATCTCTGTGTATCTCGATTGTCTTCTCCGTAGAACTACCCTGTTTACCTCCTGAGAGGCATGTAGAGTTAAGATTAACATCCCGTTTAGGGCTACATTATTGTAAAAGCTCCATATCAGTTAAAGCTAACGGTAATGAAAGGATTGAAACCACCAATCAAATGAGCTTTAAGAGAAAGGTTCGTAAAGCCTAACTCATCATCCTGAGAGCTCCGATATTATTATTTTAGAAAGACGGTTCAATGTGCTTATGCATTGATTACCGCAACCCTATCTAGGTAACGATTGAGAATCGCTACCAGTTGCCCAGGATCGTCAACTTGTTCGACTAACCATGAGGTTAGCTATTCTTTAAGGTTGATTTAAGTAATAGTTGGAATGACTATCTTACCCTAATTAAGTTCTCATGTAACTAATAGTTAGTTGGAATGACTATCTTACCCTAATTAAGTTCTCCTGTAACTAATAGTTAGTATATAAGCATCAAGGCTGCTCCTTGAGAGGCCTTGTATGGGATAGAATGTCAAACGTCCGTTGATTGGACAAGAAGTTTGGTAAGTCCAATTATCAAAACCTGAAATTTCCCTGGAAACAACGTATAAGATCATACGAATCCGTAATCATCTGAAAGCTGCCATTAATCGGCAGAAAAAAATATTGATGAGAGTCGCAAACCTCTTAAGTTCTCAATAAGGTACAAGATTCAATAGAAAGTACCACCCTAGAAAGGTGTGCTGCATTTTGATGTAACAGGCAAGTTAAATTCTAAATATATATGACCATTCGAGAAAATCGGATATGTCAAGATCAGTAGCCTATAAACTAAAACTTACCTAAGGAACTTGATGGTATTCGCAATGTGTTCCACACTTGTGATTTCAGAATATGTCTAGCCGTTAAGTCAGTAGCATTATCACATAATGATTTATAGATTAATGAGAACTTATGGTTTATTGAGAAACCCATGTCGATTAAGGATCGACAGGTTAAGAAGCTCCGAAAAGAAAGCATGTACCTATTGTATAGATCAATTGGGATGACCGTAGAGGCCCCTAATATACTATGGAAGTTAAGTCCATTATACGACAGAAAGAACTTCCATCTCTTTAAGCAAATCTAGAGGTTGAGATTTCTTTTAAGGGGGTGAGGATGTAACACCTCGTAAAATCACGACAAATGATGTGTTGACACGTGTACTAAACCCTAATGAAGTCAAACGTTGACTATAAAGGACCAATTTTGCGGAAAAAAAAACTTTGAATGTGAAAGGACTGAAAGTGTCAACATGCTCAAACTAATCTCCTGAATGACGTTACACGGTATTCATATTCACAAATGAGCCACTTGTTGGTCGAGAGGACCGTTTTCATTATTATTTGAAAGTTTACGTGTCGAAGGGTTAAAAGCGTCAACATGTTAATCCTTACCTCTGAGTGGCTTTTTAACAAACTGAGAGCTTCATGATGTTTGATTATACTCTTGGGAATGCCTAAAATTGGCCATCTAAGGCTTTTATGCCGATAAGTGAAGTTACGCGCAAGTTTGCGAGTTAAAAGCGTCAACATGTTTAATTTTACCTCTGAATGACCTTTTAACGAACCTGAAGCATTATGATGTGTAAACATACTTTTGGGAATGCCTAATAAGGGCTACATAGGGCTTTGATTCTATTAAGCGAAAATACGCGCAAGTTTGTGCGTTAAAGGGACCAAAAGCGTCAACTTCTAAAGCTACACCTTTGAATGACCATTTAAGCAAACTAGAAACTCCGCAATGTTCGTTCATACCCTCGGGAGTATTTAATACTGGCCATGTAAGACCTTTATGTCGTTTCACGATAATACGCGCAAGTTTGCGAATTAAGGGGTTAAAAGCGACAACAGACGAAACTACGCCTTTGAGAGGCCTTTTGAACGAACTGGAAACTCCGTAATACTCGGTCGTATTTCTGAGTGTGCCTAAGCATGGCCACTAAAGGTTTTCATATTTTATATTAATATTATAAGTGAGATTAGGAAGTTTGGTGCCTAAAATGTAAATTCTAAAACTTAAAAAGCTGAAAAATGAAAAATATCAGAGTTTAGAAACACCGGATTGTTTATTTATTAAACAGATGGGGATAACCCCATGTTTTTCAAAGGTAGCTTTTACATGGGGTAAACCCGAATACCTAAAACAACTTTTCTTAATTTATTTAATTGATAAAATAAGCCACTTCTGTAAGCCTTTTGGTGCCGTATCCAACTCTTATTCCAATCTACTGTAATTACCTGAAACGCGTTTTAAAAACATTTGGTCAGCAGGAAATACTGGTGAGTTCATTCAGTTTGTACAAAAAGACACATTGTTGTAATTCACAGTATTAAGAGCGATTACAATTGCCACTATCTTATAATTATCTGGTCCAGTTGTCACTCGACCGGATCTATGACTGTGGTCATATCACTATTGGGTCCTGTCACCCAATAATGACGTGTATCACTAATTAGGCTCGCCCACCTAAGAGTGATAATACAGCAGTAATGTGCACAATACCCCACTTACAGCCAGTAATTAAAGATTTGCGAAGACTTAGTCCCTGTAATTATAACTGGAAAACATTTAGGGTTTTACAAAGTAACTTTGATAAAAACAGAATGACTCACATTATAAGTATGCAGTCTTGATTGAACAAGCCTCTTGATTCTAAGCCTTCTGATAACTAAGCATTTACTTTGTAGTTCTGAATCTTCTGATGATTAAACATCTTGTTTGATAGTAAGTTTATGGATCGGAGTTTTCTGATAGTTAAACATTTAGTTTAACAGAGTGGAATACATATTAGTGTAAAACCATATCAAACCTAACGATGGTCACGAGATCAGAACCTTAACGAAATTCACAAAGTATAGTCTTATTTAGACAGCACTTTGGCATTCGTTAGTTGGTTCGCGAATTGATCGGAAAGAATATTGTATCGATGATTATTGGTTAAAACACCAACGTATAGAGAGAATAATAGAATAAATGAGCAAAGAAAAATGAATTCTAATCTTTCTATTTATAGGTAAGGAGTATGGAAATTCTAGGAAGTTTTTTTTGTACTTTCTAGGAAATTACATATACCTTTTCTAGGAAGTTATCTATGCATTTTCTAGGAAGCTTCCTACCCACATATATATCCTCTTATACCTTCCTTGCACCTTCCTCGTATATATCTATTTTCATGTATATCTATTTAGGTGTTTAATTTACTACTTAATCAATCTTACTTAGCTGATTAATTAATCTTGCTTAGCTTAATTAATCTTACTTAGCCAATTAATTAATCTTACTTAGCTTAATTAATCTTACTTAACTGATTAATTAATCTTACTTAGCTGTTAAGTTTACTTATCCATTAAGTTTCTTAATTGCTAAGTTTTACTTAACTATTAAGTTTACTTAATTGCTAAACATTATAGTTAAACAGCTCCCTGAGTATGAGTTCTAATTCTAAATACAATGGAACTCGTATTAGTGTATTAACCCAATTCTACTTTAACGATAATCACGAAATCAAAACCCTCACGATGAATTGGCAAAGTATAGCCGTATACGGGCAGCACTTAAACATTCATTGGATCGGTTTCAATTGATCGGATAAAGTATCGTACCAGTGATTAGAGTTATTACCCTAATAACGGGCAGAGTTTCGGGTTTTAGAGTATAATACCCGAGTATTATTGCACTGTATGTTTAGAGAGAAAGAAAAGAGTTGAACGGATTGAAATGTGCAGAGCTCGTTCTATTTATAGCTGAAACAGAAGTCTCTCGCGCCCCGCGAGAGCTTCTTCTTCCTTCGCGGCCTGCGAGGAACCGTAGGGCGGTTTAGGGTTTGCTGAGTCTTGGTGTGTCTTGACACGTGTAACGACACGTGTCCATCAACATGTCCGGATAGAATCAAGTCTCTCGCACCCCGCGAGAGATATTTCTTCGTTGGTCGTGGCCCGCGACAAAATAAAAATTTCATTTTTATTTATTTTTCATTAATAATAATGTTATACGGGTTCGGTTCTTTGACTACGGAGCGTTTTAGGGCGTTTTTTAGGGTTGTTACAAAATCGGCCCTTTTTTCTATTACAATATTGGCCCTTGTAGTTTCATTATAGCTACAATCACCCACCATTCATCACCACCCACCACCACCACTTATATGTCTTTTAACAGGTCGTACGTATATTAAACAATTTAGACTCGAACAATCGGCATTAAAACATTTTGCTCATTCATATGCTGATCCAACAAGTGTATTGCAGGTTATCAATATACAAATATTCACAAATAAACAAACTATAATATGATAAAATTCAGAAACTTTTAGAAGGCAAAGGTAGTTGAACAAGTATTCGATGAACAGATGGGTCATCTATCGTTGAACTTTGAGATGTGGTTGAGAACTTCTTCTTTAGTGGAATCTTTTCTATCCCCAACAAGAATAACCGCCAGTCCAAGGACAATCCCACTCTCTTCCTTCATTCTAGATATTTCAATAGCAATCTCCTCCCTTATGTCTTTTGCAACACGCTTTCCATCAATAACCATGGCAAAGGTCTCGATATTCTAATCATTTATCTTGCATGTTTTTAGTTGTTAACTTTCAGCCAAACACATCTTAGTTGCATTTTAGGTGTTTGCTTTCATTTAGCCTGTTTTAATCTCGTTTTCTTTTACAAAAGCAACAACATCACTTAGCTCAACAACACAAAACTGTACTTCATGCATCTGAAGTAGCTAACATTAACTATTAGGGATGGCAATGGGTCGGGTTTGGGACGGGTTTAGGTAATCCCAACCCCAAACCCGTTTAGATAAGCTTGTCCCAACCCGTCCCAAAACTGATGGGGTTTGTAGTGGGTAAATACCCATCGAGTATCGGGTATACCCACTGGTTTCGGGTAAACCCGTTAATTTAAAAAGCTTACTCGTCGGGTATACTCAACCCAAAACCCATTGGGTAACTACTAACTGGTTACATTTCGTATTGTCACTATAAAAATATATATCAAATAACTACAATATATATATATATATAATAGAATACTTATATGTGTAAAAATTGGATGCATCATATATATAAACTAGAATTAAGCACCTCCGCGTTGCGGCGGGGGGCTTAAAACTATGCCAAATAACATCAATGTCACACCGCTGATAGCGATCATCAACACTAAAGTTGTGGCGTGTTAATGCGAAGAAATAAGACTAAAACATATAACATAAAAAAATAACTATGTCGATTTAGGACACACGCGTTGCGACGAACTTGTTAAATGGAAAAAAATAAACGTAAAAACATTGAACCACGGTATTAACTCGCAAAATAACGTAGAAAAGAATAACTAAGTCAATGTAGGATTCGCCCGTTGCGGCGAAGTTGCCAAAGGGGGAAAATAGACACGTTGCGACATACCTATCAAATGTGAAAAATGGACCAAAAACGTTGAACCACGCACGCACGTTGAGACGTATTAACTCGCAAAATTTAGAACGAAACGTAAAACGAAAAACTTGTGAAAGATGAAAAGTATGGGGGGACCAAAGTTGTAAATAAAAAAAGTTTTTGGTTAAATTATAAAAGATGAAAAGTTTTGGGTTAAAAGTAAACAAACTAAAAGTGTTGAAATATAAAAGATGAAAAGTTTTGGATTAAAAGTGAAAAATCACAATTTTTTTTTGAAAAATCCCCTACGCTTGGGGTACAACAACATAATGCAAAATATGTTGCTAATTTATATTATGGAAATATTTAATAATATAAAAGAATTATATCGGGTAAACGGGTATATCATAAGAAATTATATCAGGTGTACAATCAGGTAAACGGGTACACTTTATCGGGTAATTGGGTCGGGTAAACAGGTATATTACTAAATCCCAAACCCGTCCCAAGCACGCGAAAAAAATAAAAACTATTCCCAAACCCGTCTCAAACCCAATTAACCGACCCCAAACCTGTCCTAATGTGTCGGGTTTCGGGTTAACCCATCAGGTTCGGGTTTGATTGTCATCCCTGTTAACCATGGTTGTAGAAATCGGCCTAGGCGGCCGATTAATCGCCGCCTAGGCGCTAGTCGGTAGTCTACTGACTAATTTTAACCTAGTCGGTCCAATTAATCGGTAATCGGTCAAAGTCGGTCGTAGGCGGTCGTAATCGGTGAAAATCGGTCCTAGGCGGTCAAAAATCGGATTAATCGGCCTATATTAATCGGTCAAAATCGGATAAAATCGGTCCTAGGCGGCCCTAGGCGGTCCTAGGCGGTCAGAATTGGTCAAAATCAGTCAAAATCGAACCATACTATCTGAAACTTGAAGTATTTATGTGAATTTTGAAGTATTATTTTTATATTATTGGGTATATATATATATAATTTTGAAAAAATACATATAAAAATCCCATTCCGATTAATCCCGATTAATCCCTATTAATCCCGATTAATCCCTAGACTGTACCTCACCGCCCGACTAGCGCCTAGCGCCTTCTACAACATTGCTGTTAACTATGCTAGCATACGAAAGAACTAAGACCGACTACGTGTTTGCACTTATACTAATTTTTAACATTTGATAATTACATTAAACTTTAAAGCCATTATTTACATATATCCCCCTGCTAAGATTGTTTATTACGTATTTACCCGGTCCTTAAAATCAATTACATATTTCCCCTTCTTAAAGTATATATATTACATATTTCTCCTTCCTAAACTATATATATATTACATATTTACCCATTTCATTAAAATTACTCCTATTAAATTACTATATTACCCCTAATGAACTTATAATTAAATTGTAAAACTAATATTAATCGTTTTTGTTGATAACTAATTGTATTTTAATTTGTATGGTTTCTTATTTTATTTTTCTTAAAATCACTCCCACTCGTGGTCTTAGGGGGGGGACGTCCCAATGATAGACCGTATCCTACCGAGGCATGGTGCGGTCTTGAGGGCAACCCGGTTTTACCCAGCTGTTACCCCAGCGAGTCTCTCGTGTGGGGGCAGTATGGTTTCCGGGCGAAAGTCAGCTTGCGCGACGGCCGGGGCCCAATCGAACATCGCGACGGGAGTGCGGGGCTGACGGGGGGATTGTCTTTGACATGAACCCGGTGACCATTAAGGTCCAGTACATGAAAGTCACCTTTCAAAAAAAAATATCATAACCACATAACTTGCAGACACCCTAAGGTTCTCTCATCTCTTTAACATCGGCACACCCCAAAAGGAAAACTTACCGGGAAAAAGAACATATGCAGACAAGGGCGGCGATTGGTGGTGCAAAGCGACGACGACGGCGATTGATTTCAGGTGGGTTTTCACATCTGGAAGACAAGGGCGGCGGCTGGTAGTTGAAACCAGGAGCGGCGTGTACGGAAACAGGCGGCGAAGCCCCCTTTCTGGTTCACGGTGGCGAGCTATGGCTGCTTACACGGGGTGGCAATGATGGCTTGCGGAGTTGGAGTGGTGTTTGATTTGAAGGGGAGTATTAAAGATGAAGACTAAACTATATTTAATTAAGTTAATATTCCTTGTATATCTTATTTAAATTCCACGTATATCTCTGGTTTACAGTTGGAAGTTTATTATATATTCTTCATATCGATAAAAGTAAATCAAGGTTCCATGTATATCTCTATCAGTGAGTAATAGTGGTGACATATGTTAGATCAGAAAGGGTATATATTAGTATGCGAAAGGACCAGATTTCAGGAAAATTAGAATGATTTTAACGAGGTTTAATGAGATTTGTTTTTTTTCAAGAATAGTTGAAATCAATCTCTATTTTCATGGGATGTGATGGTGGTGATGGAATTCTTTAAATTACAATAATGGTGAAGGGGTGAAGGGTAAGTGGGTAATTTTATAAAAAAATGGGAGATATGTAATTGATTTTATAAGTTGGGTAAATATGTAATAAAGGCTCTTAATAGGAGGAAATATGTAAAAATCCCTTAAAAAAATTGTTGTTGTTAATCCTATACTAGAATCCATCAGTTTTGAATTATTAAGCCGTTAAGTTCGGTCTCAATACCATCAACATATATGCTTTTAACAAATCTATATCTATTATATATAATAAATGAAAGTTATTTGGGCCACGTGTCACTTGATTAGGGCATCCTCAGTTCTCTTTTCCCGCCCAACAGTGCCATCCCCTTTTCCTTATATAACCTCTCTTCTCACTTCTGATCTTTGTTTACAAACGCCTAGGGTTCTTTCTCTCTCTATATTCAGGCGATTCAAATTCAAATTTCACAAACCTTAATCTTCTTCCAGACGCCACCATAAAATCATCTTTTGTTCATCGATTACTTCATCAAAAGGTTTGTTCTTCTTTTTTTTAGTTGAAATAGTTTCATGATTTCCTGTTATTTATACTAATCCTTTGTGTTTTGTGTCTTTTCATGTAACCATTCTTAGGGTTTCGTTCGAGAGTTAGATCAAGAGATGTGTCGCCGGCTAATGGTTCTCCATAATCATGGTATGTGTTTTTGTTTTTGATTTTTACTTAAGTTTTGTTATCTGAGTTGTTACTAAATGATTATTTTCAATGATCTGTTGCAGATGATAATGATAATGATGATGATTGTTCTACTGTCCTTTCCAGTACCATTGTTCCAACATCGTTTAAAGTATGTGTTTTTTGCTACTCCGATTTCCAAATTTTGAGTTTTTAATTATCAAGTGATATACTCTAATTGTCGCTTTATATTTCAGTCTAATCACATTTGTTTGAAATTCATACAATATGTTGCGGGTTATTATAGGTTTGTAATCAAAGAAGTTTAAAGTTTAATTAAACACAAAGAAAGATTATTAAATTTACAGTTAAAATAATTTTTTTCTTATGAGTAAATGATGATTATAATTGACTTGTGCAGCAGATGATGATGACTTGTCCAAGAAAGGATCTGCTACTGTTGTAAGATAAGATTTTATCTTACTAGAGCAATGGTCTTTCCTGCCTTTTTTGTATTAAAAGAAGCATAAAGTTTGGTTTAAACCACAGTTCTTTATAAACAAAGTTAAGGATTAAGTATATGAGGACAGGGCTACTCTTCAGCAGCTGAAGAAGTGTTTTCATGTACCGCATCTTGGTCTATTCACTAGAGATCAGCTTTCTATAAATCCTGATGTTAATGCATTGAGTCCTTCCATGGAGTTCATGTCGATTGTTGGAGATATACAATGATTGACTTTATGTACCTAGAGTTTGATTAACCAAAGGAAAACGACTGTTTAGTATCAGCAGTGGTTCGGCATCTACAACGGATTTAAATTTAGTATTTAATTATCTGTGGTT
>JARYGA010053506.1:0-17476 GCA_030545235.1 Helianthus tuberosus
TACGTTATGATATCTATTACATAAAAGACATCTCTGAGATCTATTATATCAAAGTTTGTGTTAACAATGCTTTGACTTATGTAACATATACTTGTCAAAAGAATGTCATCTATATAGACAAGTTTATCTTAGTTGCTCCCACTCATTTTGAGGTAGGTACATTAATTCACTTGGTTGTTGATGAAAATAATTACGTTAAGATTTCATCACATTATGATGTTTGCATTAACCCATACATGGATTTTATTGGCTTACAGATAAAATGTTCTTTAACCTTCAGTTTAGAACTTTCAGGTTGTTTTATGAACATGTAAATGTGTCAGCCATTTGTTATGGAAAATTGTTTTAATGTTCATCTAATGCAGCTCAAAACTATTATAAGCTACTAGAACAGTGATGATCCTTAAAGAAATCTTTTGTAAGATAGGTAAGAAAGATTCTTTGATAATTCATCTCTTTCTGAGTGTAACCTTTGACAATCAATCATGCTCCTTTGTGTCTTAACGTTTATATTAGGATTTGGTTTTCTTATGAACATTCTTAGGTAATTCAATCAAATCCCAAACGTTATACGAACACATAAAATCAGTTTTACTAGAAAACTGTTTTATTCCATTAAGAATATTGATTGACACTAATGGCTTAATTTGAAGAGATAGGATCAGTAAACTTTTCCAAAATCCATTTCAACTTTAGTTAGGGAGGTTATGTAATCATCAAAATTAGTAGGCTTTTAAACCTAGATGACCTCCTGAGTTGATTATTGGGTTTGTTAGAAGTTTCAGTTTTATGGATTAGCTCTTGGTTAGGTTGCTATCATTTTCAAGATTCTAAGTTTGTAAGAGTTGGAGCAGTATGGTGTACAAGAGGTGTAATCGGAGTTAAATTCGGAATGAAATTTAATGACATTCTTCCCCCCGCCTCTTGTATTCCTTGCAAATCATAATAAGGACTTTGACTGCTCCCACTGACCTTAGGAATCTTTAGGAACTCAGCATGCTTAGGGTCAATGCTTAACGACCAACAAATTCTAATAGAGAAACAAGTTAATGACGTTAGTCGTGGTAGTTTCTCTTGTTGAGAATTATGTTAGTTTAGGTAAGAAATCTAAGTGTGTCCACAATTAAGCAACAATGAAACTTTGTAAGAGTAGCATTAGATTTAAGGAGATAAGTTTTAATGGAACAGTGTCGTGATGGAGCGGTGTCTTGTACAAGAGGTGCAAATAGAGGTAATGTAAAATTTTCACTCCCCCACCTCTTGCAACTATTGCAAGTTATCATTAAGACACTTAATGCTCCCACTGATCTTTAATATCTCTATAATGCTACAAGAGAAGTTTCAACGAGCTACGTGACGTGGGAACCTATCATATATACGTTAGACTTTATTTGATTTCTTTAATGTCCAGATATCATAAGAAACTTTAGGGACATATTTAATAGAAATCTTATAAAGTATGTATATGAATAGATTTCTTCTAAGAACGTGGGCCATATGCGACAAAATTTAGATACAAGTTGATAGTCTTTTAAATGATAAATGAATTATGTCTGAATATTCCATTTGGAATAAGTTCCACGAATGTCAAAAATGACTTATGATGGACCCATACTTATTCCTTAAGCCAAGTCATATTTAGGGCTTTAACGTCATGATTTAAAATCACTTAGAATGAGATTAGTTGAAAAATCATCCTCATTAAGAAAGTCATGATGTCTCATGAATTTCGGTTATAATGGATGAAATTTATAAGTCTCATTTTCCTTTTGTCAAATTCTCATTTGCATGATGACAAAAGTTGTGAAAATGTAAGGTATCATCTAGTTTCATTTTAATAATGTTTCTATCCAGATATTTAGAACAAATAAGATGAGAGTTTAAGATAATTGTGACTTTATGTTGACTATGCAAACCTTACAACCTTCATGACATAGCCTAAGTAATGATATTGTACTCTGATTAATAATCAGAATATGTAATGTATCGAAAAGCTTTGTTAGAAGACTGCTTATTATGGTTCTTATAGCGTTAACAATTAATTTTGTCACTAACTCTCATGTTAATTATTTGTCAAGTTCTGGTAAGGAAACGTATGGAACTAGAGTCAACTAATCATGTGTTAATTGGAATATTGAAATTACCAGACTTAAATATCATTAATGAGTGACTACCTAATCAATTTACCCAACTGTTCTTTAGAATAATGGATAGTCTCGTTGCTTATGTCTAGTCTAATGACATAATTATGCAGTGAGATTTTCCCTTGAAGAACCTTAAAGTTGGAATTAGCACTTGTAATTTGTCTATGGACCTCAGAACAATCCTCTTTAAACGTTTTAAGTGGTTGTAAGGTGAATAACAACTTATTTCCAGCTTTAAACATTTATTTCTTTGTACATATGTTGCTTATCAACACACTCGTTATACTTTGGTATTTCTTGAGTGTTGTAGTTGATTTATAATGCATCAAATTGTACAAGTGAAAATCTTAGTATGTAATGTACTGGAAAAATGTACTTATTTCCATGCGTAAGCCCTTAACTTTATGGGTCATGGTTTTGTACATTATAATGTATTCACATATACCACTTAACTTTATAGTTTAGAGTTTCAAATTAAGGCATGCATCTTAGGAGTTCTAGTGATTATTCCATAAATAAAGATTAGTCTCAGGAAAGACGTAATCTGGAATAACTTTAGTGATAGCATTTACGTTAGAGAGTTCTTGATTATCATAATAGACATCATATTCGATTTGTCCTATTCATCATGCTCTAACTTTCTTCTTTATAATCTTTATCAGAAGAGAGCAATAGGATTATCGTGTCTTAGGAAATAATCAAGGATTTAATTTAAGAGCTAATTCTTATAGAAACTTTAAATACTTTAAATAAAGCAAACATTTTAGGTTTAAAATTTAGAGTGGATGAGATATTAATATAAAGAAGGAAAAATTATAGTGAGTGACATTATGGGTACTAAGAATAAGGCAGACGAAATGATCATGAAAACTTAATTAAGGATCATTAATCTAAGGATCATTATGTGAAGAGATTGTGATATGTCTATTACTAACATCAAAATAATAGACTTAGCTAAAAAATTCTACTTAAACGAAGACAAAACAGCTTTGGCCAGAAGTGTAATCATTTAAGCATATGTGCAAAGTGGTTGTAACAAATCAGCTTTGGCCAGAATTGAAACAATCACTTTACTTATGCACTTGTTGAGTATGCCATCTATGAATGAATTAAATCAGCTTTGGCCAGAAATTAAGACATTCATGCTTATGATGCACACACAACATAGCTTTCGTAATACTTGAATGATAAGTAGATGTATCAAGTCAGCTTTGGCCAGAAATGATATATCAAAAGCTCATTCAAGTAAAGCCATTTTGGTTTTGTAAAACATTATTTGATCCTTATTAATTTAATTAAGTATAAACAAAACCAAGTATTTAATAGCAAACCACCCGTTAGCGCGGATCGAACTCCGCGGTGAGTTCGTTGGGGCGATCAGTAATGCATTGTGCGTTTCACGAGTCTTGTGCGATCAGTAATGCACAAAGACTTGTGCGATCAGTAATGCCCAAAGACTTGTGCGATCCATAAGGCCCAAGTGACTTGTGCGATCCATAAGACCCAAGTGACTTGTGCGATCCGTTAGGCCCAAGTGACTTGTGCGATCCGTTAGGCCCAAGTGACTTGTGCGATCCGTTAGGCCCAAGTAACTTGTGCGATCCGTTAGGCCCAAGTAACTTGTGTGATCCATAAGGCCTTGTGCGATCCATTATGTCTTGTGCGATCAGATCATCTCTTATGTGATCTGATCTTGTGCGATTGACTTATGCGATCAGATCATTCCTTATGAGATCTGATCTTGTGCGATCCAGCTGCTGTTTATTGTGATAACATAACTAAAATTCGAAATTTATGAATTGTGATATAGTTTCCTATTTTATTATTGATCTAATTTTATCAGTAAATTTCGAAATCATAATTGTTTATCTCATTAACATATTTCGAAAATAACTTATTAGATAAAATAAGATCAAATTAGGAAAAACATCATACAATTCAAAACACATTCCAAAACATAAGGGAAATTTCGAATTTTCACTAAGAACATTATGAACCCTAAAAACATAAAACATGATTCTGGAACCCGAAACCTGAAATTTTTTTTTTTTTTTTTTTTTTAAGGTTTTCTAAAACAGGTTTCGGTCATAAACATAATCCAGTTAATTTTAACCCAAATTTCGGTTAAAACATGAAGCATATAATTAATTCATATTTCGAAAAACAGTGATTTCGGTCGGCTGTTCGTAAGATTATTCAAAGAAAAATTCCGTTTTCCAAGTTTCAATCCCAGAATTATGGATACGAAAACAGAACTGACTAATCAACATATGCTCTGATACCACATGTTGGTTCAGTTCTGTTTGAACATAATGGAAAACATGAAAACATACCTTTGGTTGCATCAGCACAGGTTAGCAGAGAATCCAGCAATGGAGACGCAGCCATTAAGGTTGACATGATTGTCATCTTGGTCTGGTTCCTCCTTAGGGTGCTGACTGATGATGGTGGCTAAGTAAAACCGAAAAGGGATATCGGCTATTGGAGATGGAGGACGAAAATTATGATGTTATGCTTATGGGGTTTGTCTGATTGTGAAACTGAGTAACCCTCTAACCTCCACATAATTCTCCTTATATAAGCACCCAGGAGGAAACCCTAATTAGTTAATAAGGGTAATATGGTCCATCAACAATTACCAACTAATTATTTAATAGGATTGTTATATATTTTGATCTATATAATGTAAATGATTATATGGCTACTAGATTAAATATTAATACATAATATATTTAATCTTACACATGATGCATACAACACAAGTAGCTAGTTGGATGTAGATAAAAAAAATACCAATAATTAAGAGGAGACGGTGACTGTAGATAAAATAATAAGATTTCCAGAACAACACTGGAATTAAAGTAGCTAGAGACGGACAAGAAGCCCAAGCATGAATACCAAATGATAATGTCACAAATTCCATAGAATATGAGGCCTTTGTTCGAGTAAATTCACTTTTTGGTGTTTTTATAGTTCACATTTCACAATTCCGTGTTGTTGGGAATGTTCGTGGGAAGTTGCAAGGCTGCCTTACTCGGTAAGATACTCTTTTAACTTTAGATTTAGATTTTGTGCTCCCACTATAATTATTTAACTTTAGATTTTGTTTTAAGTTCTAACGTTATCTGGTTTTTGTGCTCCCACTATAATTAAAAGACATGATATATATATATATATATATATATATATATATATATATATATATATATACATATATATATATAGGGGGCCGCTAAAATGAGAACCACATCTAGTTGTAAAAACCATGAGAACTACACCGTACGGGGCAAGTTGGACCAAAATTTTTTTCATAAACATAGATGTGTATTACAAACACATATATAAAAAAAAATTCAAAAAAAAAAATGTCGTGTGCGTAGTTTTTTACACCACAAGTTTGGTGTTTACGGGTACCGTAAATTTACGGTACCCGTAAACACCAAACTTGTGGTGTAAAAAACTACACACACGACATTTTTTTTTTGAATTTTTTTTTTTTTTACATATGTGTTTGTAATACACACATCTACGTTTATGAAAAAAAAAATTTGTCCAACTCGCCCCGGATCAAGAGGTTCTCATGGTTTTTACAACTGGAGGTGGTTCTCATTTTAGCGGTCCTCTATATATATATATATATATATATATAGGATAAGGCTAGGTAGAAAACCCTCCTTAGGTAGAAAACCCGGGAAACTCAAAGCTCCCGACATTTTTTTTTTGAAAAAAATAACACATGTAATATACATGTTTTTAAGAGTTTTGGGCCAAAAAAATCAAAAAAGCGCCGAAGGGTTTTTTTTTTAAAAAAAAACAAATTTCAGCAACTTTCAGCATTTTTTCTCCAACACATGTTAGTCAACGAAGTTTTTGGAACTTGTTTATTTTTTTTTAAAAAAAGTACTCGGCGCTTTTTTGATTTTTTTGGCCCAAAAGTCTTAAAAACATGTATATTACATGTGTTATTTTTTTCAAAAAAAATGTCGGGAGCTTTGAGTTTCCAGAGTTTTCTAAGAAAGATAGGGTTTTTTGTCTAGCCCAACCCTATATATATATATATATATATATATATATATATAGGGAGAGGATCATGAGAAAACTAGAAAACTAACTAAAAATACCTAAAAAAGAGGGGGGAGACTTTTAATGAAGGAGGGGGGACTTTTAATGAAGGAGGGGTAAAATTGGAAAAAAAAAAATATATAACTTTTCAAACATTTCCCATTTCTCCATACGTTATCATTTTAAAACAAAAATGGCACCATAAGATCACAAATTTTTGTATCTTTCATTCAAGTATATTCGAGCATATTTTTTATGACATAAAAAAATATTTATGGTGTCGTCTTGTTTTCAATACTATTATTATAGTAGTGCACATGTGCAATATAACATGTACTACAATTGCATTAGATGTTTAAAATTAGCTTTTTGAGTCTAGTTTAGCTTTTAGGGTTGTTTTTTTTTTTTTTTTTTTTTTTTTGAGGTTTAGGATTAGGATTAGGTTTTTGGGTGTGGGGGGGAGGGGGTTTAGGTTTTTGGGGGGTGGGGGTGGGGGTTTAGGTTTTTTTCGGGTTTATGTTTAGGGTTTAGTTTTAGGTTTTTGGGTGTGGGGGGGTGGGGGTTTAGGTTTTGGGGGGAGGTGGGGGGGGGGGGTTAGGATTAGGTTTTTTGGGTGTGGGGGGGGAGGGGGGTTTAGGTTTTTGGGGGGGTGGGGGGGTTTAGGTTTTTTTCGGGTTTATGTTTAGGGTTTAGTATTAGGTTTTCGGGAGGGTGGGGGGGTTTAGGTTTTTTTTTTTTTTTGGGGGGGGGGGGGGGTTAGGCTTTTGGTGGGGGGGTGAATTTATGTTTTTGGGGGGGTGGGGGTGGGGGGGTTTAGGTTTTTGGGGGGTGTCGGTGGGGGGTGGGTTAAGTGGTTTAAGCTTTATGTATTAGTGCACATGTGCAGTACAACAAAAAAAAAAAAATTTTTTTTTTTTTGAAGATTTTTTTCCATACATAAAAAATAGCGATTTTTATATAAAAAATTGTAAAAAAAAAGAATAAAATTTTTTGGTATGTTTTTAGGTTTTTTTTAGGCTTTTTTGGTTAGTGTTTTGGTTTTCTCATTTAAACTAGTTTTCTCATGATCCATCCCCTATATATATATATATGGCTAAAGCTAGGGAGAAAACCCTCCATTTTGAGAAAACCCTAGAAAACCCAACCTCCCGACATTTTTTTTAAATAACACATGTAATATACATGTTTTTAAGAGTTTTGGGCCAAAAAAATCAAAAAAGCGCAGAAGGATTATTTAAAAAAAATAAACAAATTTCAGCAACTTTGGTGACTAACATGTGTTAGACAAAAAATGCTGAAACTTGTTTATTTTTTTTAAAAAAAAGTACTCGGCGCTTTTTTGTTTTTTTTTTTTGCCCAAAACTCTTAAAAACATGTATATTACATGTGTTATTTTTTTCAAAAAAAAATGTCGGGATGTTGGGTTTTCTAGGGTTTTCTCAAATGTTTAGGGTTTTCTCGCTAGCCCTACCCTATATATATATATATATATAGGATAAAGATCATGTGAGAAGTAGTAGGCTATTTGAGAAACTTAAGAAGCATTCTGGACCATACATTTTCCCTAAGCAAAAAAATGCAAAAAAAAGGTAAAAAAAAATGCAAATTTTTTTTTTTTTGGAAAAATCGCTGCTTTTTCTTTAAGGATTTAATTTTTTTTTTGGGATTTATACACATGTATATATATTGTTAATCTTTTAACTATACATATATGTATATTGTCAATTATACATATATGTATATATTTGTTTAAAATTGCAAAATAAGTGTTATTTAGGGTTTAGCATTAGTATTTAGGGTTTAGCATTAGGGTTTAGGGTTTAGCTTTATGGTTTAGGGTTTAGTTTTAGGGTTTAGCATTAGGGTTTAGCATTAGGGTTTAGCAATAGGGTTTAGCATTAGGGTTTAGCTTTAGGTTTAGCATTAGGGTTTAGCTTTAACTTTTAGGTTTAGCTTTATCTTTAGGGTTTGCATTAGGGTTTAGCATTAAGGGTTTAGCTTTAGGGTTTGGCATTAGGGTTTGGCTTTAGGGTTTAGAATTAGGGTTTAGCTTTAGGGTTTAGCATTAGGGTTTAGAATTAGGGTTTAGCTTTAGGGTTCAGGGTTTAACATTAAGGTTTAGCTTTAGTGTTTATGGTATAAGGTTTAGGATTTATAACACATATTTTTTCAATTTTAAACATGTATATACATATATGTATAATTGACAATATACATATATGTATAGTTAAAAGATTAACAATATACACATGTATATAAATCCAAAAAAAAAAAATTGTTAAAAAAAAATAAAAAGTTTAATCCTTAAAGAAAAAGCTGCAATTTTTCAAAAAAAAAAAATTTGCATTTTTTTTCACCCTTTTTTGCATTTTTTTTGCTTAGCGAAAATGTGTGGTCCAGATTGCTTCTCAAGTTTCTCAAATAGGGTGGACTTCTCTTAGGATCCCTACAGCATATATATATATATAGGGGATGTTTCAAATGAAAACCACTTTTATTGTGAAAACTCAAAAACTAACTAAAAAAATCCTAAAAAACACACAAATTTTTTTTTTCAATTTTTTTATAAAAATCGCTGGTTTTAATATATGAAAAAAAAATTCAAAAAAAAAATTTTTTTTTTTGTATTACACATGTGTAATAATACACATGTGTAGTACACATACACATGTGTAGCAACACATGTGTAGTTAGGGCTGTTCACGAGCCGAGCCGAACCGAGCGGACCTTCGCTCGTGCTTGGCTCGTTTACAAACCGAACCGAGCGGAGCGGCTCATTTAAAACCGAGCATCAAATCAAGCGAGCATTTTTCGAGCAGAAAAAATTTCGAGCGAGCGTCGAGCGAAGTTCGAGCGATTTGGACAAACGTGTCACCCAATTTAAATTTGCTGAGAGAGATAGTAACAATGTTGGGTCTCAAGTTTTTAAGTCTTTAAAACCACGCACATTTCATGGCATAATATTTTTCTTATGAATAACAATGTTGTGGCTGATGAGGCGATGATCATATTGCACGAACAATTACGTTGAGAGCGGGAGACGATCGAATTAGGGTACCGGCATGAAACATTGAGGCGATGAACAGACTATCATTTATTGGTTTAGGGTTTAACTTTTAGTTTTGATTTTAATTTTTCATTGGCGTGGTTGGTCTAGTACGTATAGATATAGTTGTAAATTTGTATATAGTTGACCAAAATCTAATAGATTGGTACATATAAAACTATAAATTTAATTTATATTTAAGAATATATGTATGTATAAGTGTGTATATATATAGGTGTAAGTGTGTATATATATGTTTATAGATGTATGTGTATATGTAGATGTATATATATACTACTTAAAATAATAATTCGAGCCGAACCGAACCGAGCGGACCTTTGCTCATGCTTGGCTCGTTTACAAACCGAACCGAGCAGAGCGGCTCGTTTACAACCGAGCGTCAAATCGAACGAGCATTTTCCGAGCAATTTCCGAACGAGCGTCGAGCGAGCGGCGAGCGATTTGAACGGCCCTATGTGTAGTATTACACATGTACACTACACAAAAAAAATTTTATATATAAAAACCTGCGAAAAATTGATTTGCAAAAAAAAAAATTGATATGTTTTTTTGGCTTTTTTAATTAGTTTTCGAGTTTTCACAATAAATAGTGGTTTTCATTTGAACCTTCCCCTATATATATATAGGCTAAAGATAGGGAGAAAACCCTCCATTTTGAGAAAACCCTAGAAACCCCAACCTGCCGACATTTTTTTTTAAATAACACATGTAATATACATGTTTTTAAGAGTTTTGGGCAAAAAAAAAACAAAAAAGCGCCGAAGGAATTTTTTTTTTTTAAAATAAACAAGTTTCATCATTTTTTGCCTAACACATGTTAGTCAACAAAGTTGCTGAAATTTGTTTATTTTTTTTTTTTAAATAATCCTTCGGCGCTTTTTTGTTTTTTTTTTTGCCCAAAACTCTTAAAAACAAATATATTACATCTGTTATTTTTTTCAAAAAAAAAATGTCGGGAGGTTGGGTTTTCTAGGGTTTTCTCAAATTTTTAGGGTTTTCTCCCTAGCCCTACCCTATATATATATATATATATATATATATATATATAAAATGTATATATATAATGTATATATATAATGTGAGGTTCATTGGAAAACACTAAAAAAGTAGGGAACCGGGGAACACTCTTAAAAATTTAACTAAAAATCTTTTTCGGCGCTTCTCCTTATATATACTTGTAGAAGTATTTTTAATAAAAAAAAATCAAAAACTAAAAATATTAAAAAAAACAATTAAAAAAAAAGCTAAATTTTTTTTTTCAGAAAAATTGTTTTTTTTTTATTCGACTAGTTTCTCCTCCTTTTTATAAAGAAAAGCGCTGAAAAATTTAAAAAAAATATTTTTAACATGTTAAGTTAATTCTATAAGATACAACTGTTTTTTAAACATTTTTTTTATATTTTTATTTTTTGATTTTTTTATTAAAAATGTTTCTACTTGTATCTATAAGAAAAAGCGCCGAAAAAAATTTAGAAAAAAATAACTTTTCACATGTTAAGTATAATTTTTAAAAGTGTTCCCTCGTTCCCCACTTTTTTAGTGTTCCCCAATGAACCCTCCCCTATATATATATATAGGATGAGGATCAATACAGAACACTAATTATTGCGAGAACAAAAAGAACAACTCTAAATCACTAAATTTTGGGATTTAATGCTCATATTTTTAAAATTTTATGTTTCTTACATTCGTATGTGTATTATATATACATAAAAAACCATATATTTTTACCTACACATAGCCTACATACATGTAAGTAATTTAACCTACATAAGTGTAGGTTATATAAAAATTGAAAGTTTTCCATATTTTGTTTTGAATTCTAGTGTGAGAAACAACAAATCTTACCTTTGTAACATTTTCATGTACTTTTTATGTTTTTAGGATTGAAAAAATGGGTGATTTATTTTGTTCTGCGTGTTCTCGCAATATTTAGTGTTCTGCATAGAACCTTCCCCTATATATATATATATATATATATGGTAAGGTTCATGCGAGAACCACCTTTATTGCGAGAACCGTGAGAACTAATGTGAACACAACCTAAAATAGCTAAAAAAACCTAATCCCCCCCCCAAGCTAAATGCTAAAAACTAAAACCCCCAAAAAACCTAAAAAAAACCTAACCCCCCCCCCCCCAAGCTAAAATGCTAAAAACTAAACTCCCAAAAAAACCTAAAAAATAAAAAAAAAATCTAAAAAAATCAAGAAACAATCTAAAATTTTTTTTTTTGTAAGTTAAAATCGCTACTTTAAGTAGCCAAAAATATTTTTTTTTAAAAATTAAAAAAACTTTTTTTTTTCGCTATTAAAAGTAGCGATTTTTTTTATAAAAAATATTAAAAAAATTGTGTGTTTTTTAGCTATTTTTAGGTATTTTTGGTTGTGTTCACATTGGTTCTCACGGTTCTCGCAATAAGGAGTGGTTCCTAACGGATCTTTGTCCTATATATATATATATATATAGGTAAAGAGTATGGTACAAATATGGTTATCCTACATTATGTACGCTATATTGTGAGCCGTACACGTGTCCTGATTCAGTTGTGTTTAAGAAGGTTAAATCAGACAATTAACCTAACCATCAGAGGGCAAATTCGTCTCTTCATTCATTCAGCGAGAAGTTCGTTACACTGATATCCCGGTAATTATTATTCAAATCAGTTTCAAATTTTCCATAATTCACAATCTGCAGTTTTCGTTCGTACGTGATAGGGTTTCATTCAATTTGTCTATTTTCGATGGATCCACAGAGTAGCACTGGACGAACAGAATATGATTTTGAAGAAAATCGACCGATCGGTGATCATGCTCAATTATCTGCTTATCAGAGAGTTTCGATTGAGGATGTTTTAAATCCGCGACCTGCAAATCCAATTCCAATTCCAGGTTCAAGTGCTGCAAACGAGATTTCTATTGGTAATTATGTTAATTCAGATATCTAAATTGTTCGTATAATTGTTTTTTGTTTAATCGTAGCATTGTTGTAGCTGTTTTTGTAGTTTGAATGTTTGATTACACTTTTGTATTTTTTTGAGAACAACATGTTTAACTTCGCATGTTATTACTCTTTACAATTCGCATTTGGTTTGTTTTTTTTTGTAATTTCGCATTTGATTATGTAATAAATCGCACATGTAATTCAATTAATCAATATCATAATTTCGCATGTATTGATCAGATGATTCGCATGTGGTTTATATGACTTTTTATGTTTTTTTTATTTTGATTCATGTAGATGAAAGGGTTTACACTCCGGAGGTTCAGGCATCAGCTACACTGTTGTTGGAATGCAATTTATCTCCATTGAACAAGCATATGCGTTTTATCAATCATATGCTAAGTTAGCTGGTTTTTCTATTCGGAAAGGTGGCGAAGTATACAGCGGTGGTATAATCAAAACTAAGTATTTTGTTTGTTCTAAAGAGGGACATAAGCCTGTGTGTATTGATGATAATTCCAAGTCAAAAAAGCAATTCAAAACAAGGAACAGGGGGACTATTAGGACCGGATGCAAAGCTCAACTTATGATTTGCACTGTGGACGGTAGATTATATACAGTCAAGAGACTTGTTGATGGTCATAACCATAAGTTTGTTTGTCAAAATGACATTCACATGCTCCCAGCTTACAGACAATTGTCAAATGTCCAGGAGGAGATGGTATGGGAACTAGGCACTTTAAACCTTGGTCCTGTCAAAGCTTTCCATATAATGAGGAAACGTTATGGTGGTTTCGAGAACGTTGGTGCCACGGTTGATGATTGCAAAAATTTTAGGAAGCGAATAAACAGCTATATAGGAGAGTATGACGCTGACATGGTTATAAATAGGATGACTGACAAAAAAGAATATTTAGCTGATTATTCGTTTGAATACTCTGTTGATGATGGCAAACGTTTAACTGGGTTGTTCTGGGCTGATGGTTTATGCAAGCTTAACTATATGGAATTTGGCGATGTGATATCGTTCGATGCAACCTTCAAGACAAACAGGTAACTGTTTCAAAGACAAACATGTTTTGTTACTGATTTTTCGCATGTTTTGTCTGCTAATGAGGGTTCAATATCGCAAGTGTAGACAACAGAGTGGTGTTGAATATATCGCATGCCTTTTCCCCCTGGTTTCGCATTTGATTTTTATTAATTCGCATATAATAAATGTGATTTCGCATTTGTTGTTCAGGTACAAGATGGTGTTTGTTCCGTTCACAGGCATTGACAACCACTGTCGGAATGTAACACTCTCAGCTGGGTTGTTGGCATCAGAGAGTATTGAATCATATAAATGGCTTCTAAATTCATTTTTAAAGTCATTTGGTCGGCAGCCTAATGTTGTAGTGACGGATCAAGACCCTGCTATGAAACAGGCTATTGAGGAGGTTTTCCCTATTAGCAGACACAGATTGTGTATGTGGCACATAATGAAAAAAGTGGCAGATAAGGTAGAGCATGCAACATTTTTGTGTTTTTGTTGGTGTTATTTTTTATTATTATAGTTTTTTGTAATAGACTGATATAAAATGCATTTATTGTTAAAGGTTGGGCACGAGTTGTGCAATAATGATGAGTTTAAAAGGAGGATGTGCGACATTGTTTGGACCGATTCGATTGAGCCCGAAGAATTCGAGAGACAGTGGAAGTTGGTGATGATTGAGTTTGGTCTTACTGAAAACAAATGGATTGATGATATGTTTGGGATGAGATCCATGTGGATTCCGGCTTTTTACCGGCATGAGCCAATGTCAGGTCTTATGAGAACAACTTCAAGATCAGAGAGTGAGAACCATTTTTTTTTGTCAGGTTGCTAATTCACAACTTACACTCGTAGAGTTTATGAATCATTTTGATGGGGCAATGGATGTTCAAAGGTTCAATCATAGAAAAAATGATCATATTTCAAGATATACTGAGCCAGCTGATTGGAGTCGAACTACATTGGAAAAAGATGCTGCTAAGATCTACACCAGGTCTATATTTTTTGATCAGCAATCAGAGATTCATGGAACAATTTCCGAATGTTTGCCGATGGACACCAAAGTTGAAGGTCCACGTATCAGAATATTGTTGAAGGACTTTAAAGCACATGGTGATGGTTTATTGGAGGTATTTTTCATGTTTTTTTTAGATATGCGAATTTTTTACATTACATATGCGATTTTAGTTTATTTACTTTACATTAACTTTTTAGAAATGCGAAATTGTTATGTTCCACATGCGATATTAATTTTACTTACTTACATGATTATTTAAACATGCGAAATTGTTATCTTTATACATGCGATTTTAAATCTTATTATTATTATTATTTTTTTTTTTTGGTTATTTTTGCTAGGTGTGGTTCAAGAATCTTGAAAATGATGTAACTGCACAGTGTAGCTGTTTGCGTTTTGAGCAGTATGGGCTGCTATGTAAACACATCTATTTCTTTTTCAAGATGTTTGGTGTTAAAGAAATTCCAAACAAATATGTTACGAAGAGATGGACGAAGGATGTGGTGCCCAATGAGTTAAATGTGAAGTATAATCTAAATATTGGTGGTAAGGATGTGCAACACAAGGCTAAACGGATTGCTCGTGAAATCATTCATACAGGGGAGTATTTGGTTAGTAATTTGATTTCCGACCTTGATCAACTTGTTTTAGTGAGGGATCAAATGATGCAGCTTAAAGAAAGAGTTGATCAGAGTCGCATAACCAAGCAACTTGATCCAAAATTTGACCGATTTTCAAAGTTGATTGGTTATCAACAACCAGTAACTAATGCTCCCCCTACTGTTCGTGTGTCGGCTGGTATAAGAAACAAAGGCCGCGGCTCGCATAGAAGGATTTTATCTAAGAAGGAACAAATGATCAGCCGCAAAGGGAAAAGGTCAAGGACATGTAGTGTATGCAATGTAAAAGGTCATGACATTCGGACTTGCGAGGAGCTGAAAGCCAAACAACAAGGTAAACAGCAAAAAAAGAAGAAGAAGGGTGTCCAGATTGAAGATGGTTTGAGAGACAAAGACAATGAGGGTGAAGACGACGAAGAGGAAGATGACTTTGAAGATTACATTAGTGATGATGGATCCGAAGAAGATCAGTGGGAAGAGGTGTCTGGAGATGAAGATGACGAGGATGAGTAATGTTTTTTTAAATGTAAATGCGAATTTACACGGAACACATGCGATTTTATATTCATTTATGTATATCATTTTTCACATGCGATTTTAGTATTATAAACATGCGATTTTATATGCATCAGTTTATATTTATTTATATGATTTTTCACATGCGATTTATCCTTTAATACATGCGATTTTGAGTTATCTTGTTTTTTTTATGTTAATGTGGCAAAGATCCCTAATTCATTCATGTGATTTTAAATTATATTAAAGCATAAGATTTGTTCAAAACATATATCCAAAATAATAGTTATTGTCTAACACAGCCACAACCACAAAAGGATTAAAAATATAAATTAGTTACTTGAAGAAATGATTTTGTCACGTTCAGAAGAGCTGAACTTCATCTTCTCCTTCACAGTGTTCAGAGCATCTGTTAGGAAAGAGAAGGCCAAGTCATCAGATCGAGATTGCTCCTTTAGGTGATCCAAAGCTCTGTCTCTGAATATTGATGGTGGTTCTTGAAGTAGCTTTTCCCATACTTCTTGATTGTTCTTGATTTGTTCAAGGATTTTGCCCTGCACATCAAGAATCAGATGAGAAGAGGTGACATCAGTGCTTGAAAATAGCTCTCTGATTGCAATGGTTTTGATTTTTTCTATATCTTCAGATGCCATTTTTGTTATCTGTGTTTTTGTGTGTGTTTTATTTGGTCTTATATGTCTTAATATGGAAGGTAGTTATCAAGGTTTTTTATATAAATATAGTAAATTTATTATATAGGTAGGGTGGTAAGTTCAGTAGTATTCATTGTAAAATTCATCATTACATGTCAAATTATAGTCACATCGTTAATAAATTAAGTTTTTGTATATAAAATAATATCATTTTTAGTTTTTAAGATTAGTAGTTTTTTTTTTTTTTTGTATTTTTATTACAAAGTATTTTTTTTAAGTTTTTTTTTGCACTCTTCCTGATTCGAAATCGCACTTGATTCGAAAGTAATTCGCAAACTGTAAGAAACAAACATTTAAATATCTTTTTCTATGATATCGCATGTGTAATTTACCTGAAATCGCAAACTATGAAGAGATTTTGTAAGGGTTTGAAAACGCATGTGCATTATCCTGAAATTCGCAAACTATATGAAATCTCAAAGAATTCTTAACTTTTTTACTGATATCGCACATGCATCCCATGAATTCGCAAACTATATGAAATGTCAAAGAATTCTTTTTTATACCGAATTTGCATTTGTATTGTCGACGTTTTCGCACATGATTTGACAAACTGTATCATATTCTTCTATAGTCAGTGCATACAGAATTTCTAAATTCATCAGAAGTTCATTTTCTCAAAAGAATTTGGTGAATAGGAATCGATCGTTTTGGTGAATAAGAATCGATCGATTTTTTGTTAATTGTTATAATTTCGTTTTTGGTTTTGATTTAGGATCTTTCGTTATGATTTTTGAGGTTTTGTTTGCCGTTATCAGGTGTTTTGATCTTAAATTTGACGTTTTTAACCTTGGTGGTTTCTTTTTATGAATCCTATGTTGATAAATTTAATAGAAAAACGCGTTGTTTAAGGAAGATGATCCGACAGTTGTAGACGACGCGTACATAATGTACGATTAGAGTATTTGTATGATAACCGGCCTCTATATATATATATATATATATATAGAAACGGGATCAGGAGAAAACAGTAGAAAGTGTGAGAAAGTGTGAGAATGGTGAGAACGCATCCTGGCCCAACACGTGTCACGCGACATAGAGAAGGGCGGAGGGGCTTTTTTGTCCTTTCATATTTCTTTTTTAAACGCGTGTCACATCACCTTTCCATTTTTTGGCGTTTGATAAATACGCGGCGTTTTTATTGTTTTTAGAGTTAATTACACCGTTAGTCCCTGTGGTTTATGCAAAGTAACAACCTAAGGTACTAATAGTTTAAAATAACAATCTGATGTATTAACTTTCAATTTTGTAACAAGCTGGGGTACTAACACTAACCTTTGTTTATTTTTAACTGATTTCAAGGGTATTTTTGTCCTTTTACAGATAATAATTAAATTCTGGTATACAATAGAAACTTTAAGG